>VZTZ01042645.1:17813-31915 GCA_013400955.1 Drymodes brunneopygia | reverse complement strand
TTTCTCCCGAGGCTCCCCAGCAGATGGGGAAAAGTCCCAGCACGACGGCTGCTTTTACGAACAGAGCTCCGCTCACGGTAGAAGAAAGGCAGCAGGAGACAGAACCCCGCAGTAGTGACGAATTTTCCCCACGACGACCGCAGCCTCTTTCCCCTCTGAATGCTGAGAGCACAAGAGAGTCAGGGGCTGCACCCAACCCCGTTTTCCTGATGCCAGTCCAAATCTCGCGGTATCTCTGCCCTCCACGAGAAACCTCAGGTAAAGAGAGAGTAGCCAGCTGCACCCCTCCCCTGAGCTGTGACACCTTTTGTCTCTCTTAAGTATTCGGTCATTATTGTCTCCTAGCAACATGTATGGGGGAAAATTCCTTAAGAGAAAAAAACCAAATCAAAAGAAGAAGAACTAAAACCCCAACAGCAGCCCTCACCTTTGGTCAAAAACTAGGACTCTTTCATTGATGGGACAGCTGCAAATGATAGGGAAGTATGTTCCAGAATAAAGGACTTCTTTCCTCTTCCAGCCATCAGAAGGAAAAAGTCTCAAGTGTTTGTCTGTTTGTAGCAGATCAACCAAGACTTGAACATCCAGCTGTTAAAGGATGGGTACCGGTTAGATGAGATCCCAGATGATGAGGACCTCGACCTAATCCCCCCTAAATCCGTCAACCCTACCTGCATGTGTTGCCAAGCCACTTCCTCCACCACCTGTCACATCCAGTAGTGAGGCTGGCAGGCTGTGATCAGTGCTTTCCACTATAACTGTAAAACTTAACAGTCATCGCTTCCTCCTATGGTAGGATGTGAACCTCTTTGTGTTCATGGAGCCAGGAGAAACCAAAAAATTCATTTTATGATTGGTTGATAACTTATTTTAAACTATGGTAAAACAAAAGAGAAGTTGCTCGAAGTGCCAGGCAGTGCCTGGCAGGACTGACTAGTCTGGAGAGCGAATGCAGAGGGGTCCAGAGATACCTCCTAGGTTTGTTTAGGCACTGGGGATATTTTGTAAAGTGTCTTTTTCCAGAATGGGAAAGGTCAGGTGGGACTTCAGGTAATCCTGCCCACTGAAACCAATCCATCTGCAAGATTAGGGCAAGTTGGAGGTATCAAAGTGTTTTACCAATAAGAGGAAGTCAGTTCTTAATTCATTCACTAAACCTGTTTCATTTGCATAACCAAAATTATATTATAACTGGGGCACAGGAATGGGGACGGACCAGGGCATCCTTTCTTATGGCAAGTCTAGGCAGGACTAGCATGACACAATTCATTCACTTGCAAAAGGGACAAATAGGTGACATTTCACTGTGAGTCAGTACTAGCTAGAGCTGTTGTGTCACATAGCCAATGCAATCCACCCTTAGCACCACATTAAATTACCACCAAATACATCAGATTCAATCTGCAATCCATTCATGCATTTCAAGGATTTGTTCTTTGCCCAGGAATACCAACCATACTTGTGACATCAGTCCACTCATGTAGTCTGACTTCAGCCTATATTTAATCCCTGTGCAACCGATCTCTTTCCAAAAATCTTAAACTTTGTTCAACTGAGAAGAAATGAATCCTGCACGAGTCAGGACTAGAGATGTACAGCCTGAATGGCAGTGCTGGAAAAGCTCGTTGAAGAAAGCACATTTTAACAGTGCTTGACTCTTGATATTCTCTTGACACTGTGTCTCTGGGTGGCTGTGGGAGAGACTCATTTATGCTGATGTCATCAGTGTGGTGGGGTCAGACTTGAGAGCAATTTTCATCAATAGCAGAGTTGTTAACAGCTTCAGCTGAAAGATGTCCATGAGAGGAAACTGCTCTTCACCCCCTGTCTGCCCGCTTGGAGCCACACATGGTCCCATGTCAGGAGCAGTTGTGTTTTATTTGGTGCTGGAAAAGTTAGGAAACCTGTTACATTAGGTTGCTGGCCTGAGCTCCCAGTTCACCAGCAGATTGTTTTGAATGCAGAATCACTTCTGGAATCAGGAAACATGTCCTCTCACTGGCCAGTCTTACACTGCTGACTTCAGCATATGCAAGGGATGGGCTGGAATTGTTCTTGGTGTTGAAGTCTTTTGTCACAGACACAATTCCTGGCCTTTCAGGAGGAAGGACCACCTGCCTTGGGTCATCACATGCTTTGTAGCCTGGGAAGTGAGAAAAATGAGGGCAGTTCTGAGCTTCCCATGATTTCCTGAGTCACAAAGCAGAGCCTGAGCTGCACCACAACAGACAGATCCTCCATCTGAAATCTGCATGAAGTGAGCTGAGTCTTTAAGAAGTCTATTCATAATTAGCACGAGGTTTATTTAACATCCTGGGGATTCACTCTGTGCAGTGCAAAGCTCGATACCAGCCACAGTGTGAGTGAAAGCAGGCACACAAGGTTCCTGGACTTTACTATTCACTGGATGGGATAGACAACTTTTAAAGTTGTGCTTTTCCCCTCTGCCTAGAAACAACATGCTGCCACCCTGGTTCCAGGCCATAGAAAGAGCACTTGAACAGTGCTGTTACTCAGCATCCCTGCCTCTTCATGCAGAAGTGATTGTTGACTTGCCAACTTCTGTAGGGATGGTGTTCCTCAAGTAAGTTCTTCTCCTTTTCTCACCACCTGGTAGTGCTGGTGGGGAATATTTTCAAAATATAACTCAGGTTGAGGTTATCAAGTTGTCTGGAGATGGGGGAAGTAAAAGCAGGGAGGAAGATAAAAGGGAAAAAACATTGCTTAAGGAGTCTTTTTTAATGGGGAATGTAGTCAAAACCTAATAGAAATACCATGGTCAAACCAAATCCTATAGGACACAACCAAGGTTCTTTAAATCTTCACTCACTCTTCTGGAGAGGGACTTTGCAGTTCAGCACTGGTACCATGGAGTGTCTTCATCACATTTATCCTCCTGGGTCAGTCTCTGTGCCTTCCAGCCAGGCTGCACACCTTCAGCCTTTCCCACAGCCCTTGCTCAGGAGCTTGGAGCATTTTGGAGTGCCTGCTAGAGCAACAAGCTATCTCTTCACCTGGGCCAGACATTGAGGACTGCACATCCCACAGGTCTCCACCATGCTGCCATCATAGAATTATGCCATCATCTAGGTTGGAAAACACCCTTAAGGTCACTGAGTCCAGCCATAGACAAGCAGTGTCCTGTTCAGTCTAGGATAGAATGAGGCTTGCTGACACTGTTTTCTCCCAGGGTTAACACTTCTCCTCTGAGGGCCAGACTTTCACTTAGCAGACTTGGCAGTACTGAATTAACAGTTGGATTCTATGATCTTAAAGGTCTTTTCCAATCTGAGTGATTCTATGACACCCACTGTCCCATGGCACCATGACCAAGTCCTTTTACTGCCCATGTTGCTGGTTTTTGCCTGCCATGTGCCCTGAGACATTCCCCAGCCCTGCAACTGCCTTCAGCCCTCTGCATTTTGTGATGTGCATCTGCTTCTAGCACAGCCCTTTGGGGAGGGAGGGAGGGAGTTGTATTCAGATGTTCCACCCGGTGCTTCCTCCAAATACAAACCGAAGCACAACCCAAGCATTTTTGCCTGTGCTCAGAAGGAGTTGGTTGCACAAATGGTTTGGCATGACAGTACAGGACCATAAAATGGCAATTTTTTGGCTTCTCCTCTCTATGCTTTGTGTTCATATATTTTATTAGGGGGATAATGTAGAAAGGGTGGGGAAAAGTAGTTACCTGTGTAGGGTCGTTATCAGAAAGGCTGAGTGGCTTAAGGCAATGCACACGTGGCTGTCATAGAAAACTGAAAACTAACCCTTCTGAACTGCAGCCCCTTCAGCAGATTATGACCATGCAGCATGTTTGTTGGCTCCTTATGGAATATTGAGGACTGCCCATTGGTGTGTGTCAACCACAGATGAGGCTGGTTCCCCCTGTCGGGTCTCATGTTCAGACCTTTGCTTCAGCCAGCAAGTTTTCTCTATGCCCTGAGTCACAGAGTCACAGAATGGGTAAGGCTGGAAGGGGGCACAGTGGGTTCTCTCTGCTCAAGCAACCCTTATTGGAGGTTATGCTGTGGTGATTTCCTGGGAAGGTGTGGAGGTAGATGGCTATCCTGGCCATCTTCTCTCTTTAGACCAGTCTCTGCCACCATGGCCAGGAGAAGGCAGAAGGCAAGAGCACAGATTCTGACTCTGTCACAGCATTTCTACAAAATCTACAGAGCTGCTGGGTGCTCTCCTAAATGCAGATGGCATGCGAGAAAGAAAATGGTTCCTTCCTCCAGTCTTTGCACCAAACAATGATGGCCCTCTCGTGCCACATTTTCAATCCAAAGTTGTACAGAAAACCAAGGGGAGGAACACCATGGAGTATGAAATGTTGCCTTCCTGTCTATCTAAATTACCATGCAAAAGGATGTTAGAATATTGATGCTGGTGCCTTTACAAAGGAATTTGCATTTGATGCCTCCTAAAGCCAGACTGGGTTTTTGTTAGGACTTTATGTAATGTCAGTCACCAAATTATCTGAGTTTCAGCAAATCCTTGGCTTTTATCAGACATTAATCTGATAAAATACCAGATAGTATCCTTTAATGTGAGCTGGATTTGGACTCCAGGGTCTCAGCACTCTGTTCCATCTCTCTTGTCTGCAAACTCCGCGTCTCCAGATGTCTTTGGGAGGAGGAACATCCTCCTAGTCTTGAGGAAGGTCTATAGATAGCGTGGTGGTGTGTGCTTTTCTGGTGTTTGTAAATAAACTTCGGCTGAAAGGAGGCTGATGCCCATCCTGAAGGCTCATTTGACATCTTATCAGACACATCTTGAAGTCAACCCTTGGAAGAGCCACTGGGTGACATCTGACATCGCTGTATGTATGTCCCTAACATATGTGCTTGGCCATTGGATCTGCTCTGCTATTCTGGCTGTCCTGCCTGCAGATGCCTTGCAACTGCAAAAGCAGGTGACCATTCCTGCTGCATGGACTTTCAGGACAGCTTCCCCACGGACAGGATGGACTCAGCTCCTTCTGGTTTGTTGCAGCAGCTCCCGAAAGGAGGCACCCACTGTGTTCAGCATATCACTGGCTGGCACACAGGTCTGCAATCTTGAGCAGAATCCTTTCATTTCCATGCACAGTCTGATCCTGGGCTGGCCTGCAGGCTGTGCAGGAGAATGCAGGAGGTTTGAAAAATGCAGCGCCCTGTGTGTGACTCCACAGAAACATGAAGATGCTTTTGAAGAAAGGAAGGACCTAGCTTGGCAACAGATGGAAAACAGGAAAAGGAAAACAAGCAATAAGTAGAAAGGTTGCCTGTCTTGGCCTAGGGCAGATCCCAGTTGTCTGAGTTGATCTGTCTTAATGCAGTGCTGATGCCAGCGGGGAGCAAAGCTTGCTTTCAGATGTACACACCAGGAACACCCTGTCCCTGAGCTGGCACTGCAGCCAAATACAGTCCTTCTGGACTGTTAGATCACAGAAATGGGATCTGGGTTCCTTGCTGCTGTTGGTATTTGCTCAAACCTCAGGCAAGTCACATCCCTTCTTGATGTCCACTCCCTTCTGCAGCACATGGGAGAAATCTGCCTTCTTAAAAGTGCTACCACCATTCTGCATGGATATTGCCAAGTGTGAGAGGCACCATTGATAGGACAGCTCTGCAAGCAGGATGTAAATACCATGCTATAGAAATTTAATTCCTATTTTCAAAGTACTGTGATTTCCCTCTGTTTACCATCTTTTGATGTTGCTCGCACATGCTGGAATGCAGTGGGGTGGAGGTTAGTACAGAGGTTAAACATCTTTGGAGAAAGATCTTTGTCAGGGATATGTTATCCAGTTACTTGGCAGCTGACTCTTGCACAACTGGCTTCTGAGCTTGCCTGGTCCCAGAGGGAACATGTACAAAGATTTGGTGGTCCAACAGCACCATCCACTGATAGGAGAATTAAGGAATTTAGGAGTGCAGCTTGGGATGGTGAGTAGTCATAAGGGAGAACAGAGGATTGAAAGACTCATTTTTGGGGTATTCCCATGGCAGTTTCATGCTCTTGCTTTTAGCAACCATATGATCATCTTTGCCTTCAAACTGGTAGTTCTGCCTGGGCTCTTCCTTTCCTTTTCCATTCTCACTTCAAACCCACCTGGGGTGTTGCCACTCTTACCTAGAATGCTGTAGGCTTTGGCACCTGGCTGCTGCTTGGCTCAGCAAACTTGCGCTGCATGTGCAAAAGCAACATCTGTATAGAGGAGCAGTGCCACAGGGCTAGCTGGGAAGGCATGGGAAGGTCTTCATTTTAAGCTGCTTTTCACCTCTAGGCATACTTGTCTCTTCCTTCCAAGGCTCAGCTGTGAGAGGGATTGCTCCAAACCACACATCATCGGACAAACTCACCTTTGTTACAAAACCACACAAGACCTGAAGCAGAAGGGCCAGGAATTTCGCATTAAGGGAGATTTTGTGGCCTGGGATTATCTACAGGAGGTCAATGGAGGTTTCTTACAGGGGTTGTGGTCCATATTTTAACTTCCTGTATTATGCAGCTGAGCTATTATATCACATTGCTTCCCAAAAATTACAGCTACATCCCTTCCTTTGCCCCACTTGACATTGCTGGCAGTCCCAGGATGACAGCAACTGCATGCTGCCTGGCTGAGCCCTGCTTTGACAGCTTGCTGGGGAGGTAGAGGCTGGGACTGACTTGAGATCACACAGAGCACAGCCTCATGGCCCATGCAAGCTTGCAGCAAACTGTGTCTCAGAGCAGCACAGACAATGGCAGGAGACGTTGCAGCTTTCCCTTGTACCTGTGGAGAGCAGCTTTTCCCATTGCTTTGAAGACCCATTTGCCACTAGTGGTGACTTTGAGCCTTTTATTTTCTCTAAAAAGCTGCTCCAGCAAATGATGGATTTGCTCCTGGAAGGTGCCCACCTCACTGATGGTGCTTGGCCTGTGGAGGCATTTCCATAATAACAAATGGTGATACAGGTGATGGGATTAGATCATGGAGTGGAAGGTACAAATTCAACCTCATTAAAATGTGACTGTCTCAGACTGTCTCTGGAAAGCTGTGCAGTAGGCACCAGAAAGAAAAGGCCACTGGAAGGCCATGCAAAGTCCCATAGCTGCTGAGATATTTACCCTCCCAGAGCAGGATTTCTGCCTTAGCTACCCATGCAGCTGTCCCAGGTGAGCTCTCTGGGAAGCACTGCTCTTCACCCAGGCTGTCTTTTTGCTTTTGCAGCCTAAATAAGCTGCAACTCCATTTGGTACCCACCTTCCTCAAGCCTCCATGATCTGGGAGACAGTTTATTGAGAGACATAATAGAAAACACATAGAAAGAGCTGAAAAACTTGGGCAAGCACTCTTTATGACAGACCTTCATATCCATCCCCAGTTCACAGATTTATTTCTTCAGTTTCTTTGCATGGAGAAGCTGCGGTAGCAGCTGTGTTCAACTTGTGGCTGCCTCTGTCCTAAGACAGACCCCAAGCAAAAGTCAGGCCTGCTGTAGGTCAGTGAATACGATGGGCTGAGAATCAGACAGGAGGCTGGGATTTCTCTTCACCCACATGAAGGCTGTGGGGCTGAGAATTCACCAGGTTCATGCAAAACCTGATGAGATCCAGCCCAAGCCAGATCCCTTCACCCTCTTGGCCTCAGTGCTGTGGGTCCAGGTCTGCAGACCAGGTCCCAGACCTGCCAGCCCACATGCTCCTGGTGTGGGCTGGAGTCCTGCAGCAGAGGCCTTGGTGGGGAGCCTGTTGGCTCTGCTCTTGCTGCACTGGGGCAGGGTGCTGTGAGACACTGGTGGGGCTGTAGTTCTGCCGGGAGAAAGACTCTGGTGGAGGATGAAGTCTTTGCAGGGGAGACAGTTTAGAAAGATGGGGGTTTCCCCTCCCCTTTTTGCACTTTTTAAACCCTTTGTACTCCTTCCACAGAGGTTACTGAACCTTCAGTTTAATAAGGGAGATTAGCTGCCATTAAATAGGTTTCTGAAGGGTCTGAAAGCAGGTGCTGGCTGGCGTGCAGAGCCAGTCTGTGCCTGGCATGATTTCCAGACCTCATTATCCAACCTGTAGCAGAGTCACCCCATGAGCTGGGCAAGGACTGGGGTGGGAGGATCAGCGCTGGCCATCATGCCAAACAGCCATGGCTTCCCAAACTGAAGAAGAATCAGACCAGGAAGTGGGGGAAGGAGCAGCAGCAGTAGAAGGATAGCTAGTTGTCACAGGTAATCTTCGGTATCCGTGTCTAGTGGTTAGTCCTAGAATTGCAAGCCTTGTTATATTGCACACACGTCCTCCTTCCCCTCCACTTGTCTCAAAGCAGCCGTCGCCTTTCTTCCCCCTGCCCCATGCACTAGTGATGAGCATCAGAGGCAGTTGCACCAAAGTGATTCTCAGCCCAGGTTTGCAACTCCCTTTCCCACCCGAACCCAAGGCAACCCAGACAGCTGTTGGCCTTCACGAGTCTAGTAATTCCAGTTGGGTTTCTTTCCTTGTGCTTCATGGCTTCTTTCCCATGCACTCTAGCAGGGCAGTACAGGAGGCTCTGATCATGTCCCAAGAAGTTTCTTTGCCCCCAGCAGCACCTTGCAGACATGCACCTTACTGGGAATGTACTGGGTCGATGCTGGTGAGATCTGGCACTGCCGATCTTGAATGGGTGGCAGCTGATGGGGATCCACCCAAGGAAGTTGGCAGAAAGTGGCTACTGTCCCTTTTCTTTTCTTTTTTGATGGAGAGGGGGATTTTTTGGCATTACAATTATTGTCCATCTTCCAGTGGCCAAGTTCCGGGCTGCATTAATAATTGGGGTTCATTGGCTGTCCAGGCAGGTGTGGAGCTTTGCACCAATCTTAATAGCAAATGTTATGGCTGTATCCAGAGCCTGTGTACAGGATGGGTTTCTTCCATGCTGGCAAAGTACTTTCAGCAGGCTCCAGATGGACACTTCTGGCAGACAGAGAAACAGCACTCCTCCAAGTCCGGATCAAATCTGCACTTCCATTTTGTGTCCTCAGCCTGGAAAAAAATCAACATAAGCAAATGCCTTCCAAGTCTCTATTCCCCGTGTGGTGCCTGGTGCCCCAGGGGAAGGGATGGTGGGAGGCATTTCAGGGTCACCAAAAGCAAGATCCTTTTTGGATTTATTTAATGGAAATACATTTCAGGACGGGAGACGTCCCGACCTTTGTTAATCTCAAGAGCAGGAGATGAATTTCTGGCTGTCCTTGCATATAGTGAAATATAGCTGAAACAGCCAAACGCAAATAGAGTGAAATGTAGGGTTTGACCTGAATAACCTTTTAATTAGGAAAATAAATTTGTTGTAGCTTGACCTTAGTCCTTGTTAGGAACCTGCTAATCATTTGACATGCAGAGTGTATTAATGCTGCACTTAACTTGGCCATTGTTTTTTTTATCTGGTTTTGGGAGTTTTTTCACTCCCAAAGCATCAATCTGCATCTTGTATGGGTTTTCTTTTATTTCTTTTTTCCCATTCAGATCATGTAGCACACTGTTGTACCTTTGTTCCCGTCTGTGTAGAGTATTGCCTTAAACAGATCAGTTGTGTTATGGTTTGTTTTGGGTTTTCTCTTTTCTACCATCAGTTTTATGCATTAATTTATTTTAAAATGTGGGGTTTTTTTTCGGAAACATGAAAAACATGTATAATATTTTTTTTAACATTTCCATTGCAGTATTTATCATTGTTACTGGTTGTGTGTAGTGTAACGGAATTAATGATATTAAAAAGCATACATATGAAAACCAGCCTGACAGCCTTTTTTTTCACTGGAGCAAACCAGGGTGAGGAGCTGTGGACTGCACCAGCTCGTCTGAGCCCCCAGCAGTCACAGGTACTGAAACCAGGTGTGCAGCCTTCACACCATGGCCTGCTTGGTCCCAGAAACAGTGGCTGCTGTGACCTGTGTGAATGGCAGAGGTACACATTCCAGGACTGGCCACCAACATTTGGGAAACTTGAGTACCCAAGGCAGCAGGAAGGCATGCACACAAGGCTGGACCCAGCCCCTGCATCTGGTCTGCAAGAAGCAGAAAGCACTGCTGCATCTGTATGACAACCTTTTCTCCAGCCTTGCAGCAGTTCTGCCCCTCAAAGCTGTTGGCACAGGAACCAAGCCCTGATTTTGAAGTCCAATACCAGCAGCTGGAAAACCTGTGGACCACCAGGGATAGAAGACAGCCATGGAGGCCAGTGGATCATGCTGGTAACATAAATCTGGTGCAGGATTAGTACCCCCACAACAGAGAGGCTTGGATTCCACCTCTGCAGAGTGGTGCTCCCCAGACCTGTGCCCTGCGGTGCTCCAAGGCCAGGGAGCTGGGGCAGGGGTAGGCACTGCAGTGTTCACCTTCCCCTCCCAGCCTCTCACTGACTCCTTGGAGGGGATGGGGCTGATGGAGAGCCTAAACCTGGCTCAACAGAGACAGTGGGGTGTGAAAATCAAGGACAACTTGTTTTCTTCTTCTCTAGGGGCACATAATTCACTTTTGCTGAGAGCCACTCAAGTGACTCCAGGTTGTCCAGCAGCAAACCCTGAAGGGCTCTGCAGCCCTTCAGGGGCACAGGGTGGCATCCCCCCTACCAAGATGGGTGTAGGTCTGCACCCACGGATCGGCCAAACTGAAGCAGCAGAGGGGCTGGAACCAGGAGCACAGCAGGGCTCTGGGTTGGCACTGTGTTTCAGGCCACATCAGAGCAGGGCTTGGCTTGTCCCCCTCCTTGTGGGGGCATCTCTGCTCAGCTCCTCAGCTCTGGAAGAAGTGAACCCAGTTCGTGCCACTCAACACTCTGGCATGACCCAGCTGCATCTGCACTGGGATGGATGAGGATTGCTCACTCTGATTGCAGAGCCCATTACTAGGGATGGGAACAGCAAACAACGCACGCAGGATCACCCAAATCCAGCTTTTAATTAAAAACAGGAGACAGAGCAGGCAATAATTTCCCTGGCTAGTTAATCAGGCTGGGGTAGCTGTGCTGGTGCTGTGCCATAGGCATTGGCTGCACTGGTGTGGGGGTCTCTGTCTGCAGCTGGATTGCTGTAGGATTTCCAAGGAAATACTGGAGAAAGGGGTTGGAAAAGCTACAATCACTGCTCCTGCACCTCCCAAGGTAAAATTATCTTGACTAGGACCAGCTGAAACTATTTCCTACCATTGTTAAGGTAGCTGCCAGCAGGAGACGGAACTGGTAGCCAAGACAAAACCAGGAGGGTACAGCCCAAGAGGGATGTAGGCAGGAATTGCAGTCAGGGACCATGGCTATGGGACTGACAGCCACCAAATCCCACTGCTCCCATTCTATGGCATCACTGATCACAGAAGCGTCACCCTTGGCTGCAAGTGCCAACCCACACCTATCCCAGCAGGGTAAATGTTCCTCTTCTCTAAAAAACACAGGACCCTCAGCAGCACTTGCACCAACTCCTGCTGCTCACTGTGCTCTGTCAAAAAAACTACACAAGAGTGGGCTCCAGAGCAGCTCTGAAAAGAGAACAAGTTTGTAACACGGGTAAATGCTGCAGGAAGAGGAAAATTGGGATTTCTACACCTCCCGAGTTGCAGATGCAGGAGGGTGACACAAGGACTCAAAGGGTGCCTCACTATATGTCTGTATTGAGGCAGAGTCATGCTCCCTGATCAGGAAGGTGTTTTACTCCCCATGGCGTGTGCTTGCTGACTTGTCCCCTGGAGCTGCATCCTGCAGTGGCTTTGGGCTCTCAGAGCGGGTGGTCACCAGCAGAAGCTCTCATGTCAGCCCTGGCCATGGACAGGTTTCAGAGTGCACCAGGCACAGGATCTGCTGAAGAAGGGAAATGGAGGCAGTGACAGGGCTCATGCCAGGCTGCTGTGTGACATGGTGATGATGGGGTTGCTCTGAGAGCTGCTGCAACACAGTCCCCAGGCTCAGATGAGTTCCAGCTGGTGGGTCTTCTATGCCAGGGAACCCTGGGAAGGGTTGGGGAGAGTTCTGGGCAGTGAAAAATCCCTCCCAGTCCTGGTCCTGCAAGGAGGAAGGATCCCTGAGCCAAGGCCCCACTCAGAGGGTGTCTGTGGGACACAACTTTCCCCTCACAGGCTAAGAAGGTCACTGGCACTGAGGCAAAGCTTGCTGCAAACCAGCTCATCTCCTGCAGCCTCATTACCATGTGCATTATAATAAGGGAGTGAGCAGAGGACATAGAAAGGGACGTCACCACTGTGCAGGACAGAAATAGTGCATGCTACCAACCAGGGCACCCCTCTGCCCCATGAAACCCAGCTCCCTCAGGCCTTGCCAGCTGTAGGACATTGGTACAATCCTGTACTCCCTTCCCAACCTCTGCTTGCTCCATTCTTGGCAGTCCCAGTGCACTCAGCCCATCTCCCACTACGCAAACTGCTCAAATGTCTGTGGACATCCTGGATGCAGGGACAGAGGAGCCAGTGATGCCATCCTCTGCCCCTTGGTTTTGGGTGAGTGGGGAGCTTGGGAAGAGAATCACAGTGCTGCTACAACCCCCAAGGGAGGCTTGATGCTCAGATCTCCAGCTGTATTTCCAGCATTAGATCCTGCCTAGTAATCAGCTTCACCGTGTGTCCCAGCAGCTGTGGAGGCGGATGCTGCCACGTGGCATGGGTGTCTCTTCCCACTCCCTGTTGTCTGTAGGGATTAACAATACCCTCATTAAAAAATCCATGGAGCCAAGGTCAGCCCAGGCAGCTGATTGATGTGGCAATGCAAGAACACTACAGGAACACCATCAACCATCAACCCCACTGCCTATTGGCCTGAGAAGAACTGGTTGTCCAGCTCCAGAAGGTCTGCCAAGGTACCAGCTGTCCTTCTGTGTCACAGACAGCACATCTCCATGGGGTTGGGGGGCTGAGGGTGCTGGCTGTTGGTCTGTTCCTCCCCTCTTTGCATGTTGTGTCCTCCTCCCAGTGCCAAAGGGATGCTCCCTGAGTATATGTCTTCGCGGCTTTGCCATGGCCATCCATCTCCTTGCCTGGACTGAGACTGTCCCTGTCCCAGGGATGTCTGCATATCCTGAGGGTTCTGACTTCCAGTGGCTCATAAATATCCCCTGGTAATAAGTGGTCCTTGGGGAATACTCTCCTGGTGCCCCATAGTCCCCAGGGACCAAGGCTGCATGGACAGGGACATGTGTGTTGTCACTCTATGACAGATCCTTAACAAAGCCAGATTCACTCCCAGGACAGGTGTTTGCATCCATGGTCTCATCCAGCCATGCTTGGGACTGTACAACACCTGAAATCCTGCTGGCATCCCTGAGCCTGACTGCATATGGCTTAGCATCTCCCAGATTTTGGAGGCACATCAGTGTTTCTTTTGCTGCTCCTGTGTTTTCTGTTGTCATTATGTGCTCTGCTTACCAAGAACAAGTTCCCTGGCCACACTGCTTGTCATGCAGTAATCAGCCCTGTCCTTCACCCACTGCAAATCTGGCAGCATCTTTTAATCCCCATGTTTACCTTTAGGATGTCCCTGTTGCTGAAGCAGCTTTTTTCAGCCCTGGGCAGAGGGCAGAAAAGATGCTGTTCAACCAGAACAGTCATAATTGTGCTGCTGCACCAAATCCCTGTTGGCCAAAATCAGGTGTAAGACTTCTCAGAAAACACGTGGTTGGCTTTAAATTCCTGAGATTAGAAACTAAATCCAAGCCAAAACAAGAATATATAGGGAGCACTGGATTCCCCTGAGCCTCAGAAGTTTCTCAAGGTCTTCTCCACTGAGAAACGGGAACATTATCCTTGATTGGCGTGGGTCTGGTAATGAGAATTTTAGGGAAATGACCACGCAAGAGGGAGTGGTTTTTGCAGGCAGGCAGACCCACTGGAAATGGCTCACTGAGATGGCAATGCCAGGGCACATTAGTCTATCACAGAGGCTTACTTTGCCCTTTACGTGGCACTGGTGAAGCGCAAAGGTGGTCCTTCATTAAAACTGGCTTGGGCAATTGCTCCCTTCAGACCCTTTCCCATTGTCTGGGGAAGTTCCTGGGAAGGGGGGAGAAACTTCATTGACTGCTGGTTTGGTGGGCACTTAAACAGCTCTTGCAGGCTGGTGCCCTCCCAGCACGCACAAGCTGGAGACTAAGAAAGCATGC
>VZTZ01042631.1:0-23303 GCA_013400955.1 Drymodes brunneopygia | reverse complement strand
GTATATTAAATCCCATGGGAGGGCTCCTAGCCCAGTTTTAAGGAAACAAAGGACAGCATGGATGCTGCTGGAGTATAACAAATATTTCTTATGTGTACTTAGTGGTTGCTTNACACAGGAGTAGGTGATGATGGGTGGAAGTTGTCCTGCCACAGTGTGCTGGCGTTTAGCCAAAAAACTGCAACAATCAGTGTTTCTGCCTAGTTTTTCGATTCCCCAAACCTCTAAACTGCAACACCCTTAGAGGGTGTTTTGGACCCCACAGAGTCCTTCCCACTATAGCATCTTTAAGGTATGTTGCTGGAACTGCGGTTCAGTTAATAGCTCACAAGAAAATATTCCGAGTTCTCCAAGGCTTTTATCATCTTTTGGCAAGAATTTGCTTATTTTGCAGATTGCCCTTGGGGTTGCTGGGGTAGGCACAGTGATAGACCCTGCACAGAGGTGCTTTGACACCCAATTTCTGCTTGCTGAGCCCACCAGGACATCTCTGTACTGTGATGGTGGTGCTGCAGCCTAATTTTAGGGCTTCAGTACCCACAGTGAGGAGGCAAGGGCACAACACAGGGATTCCCCAGGCCACAGGGCAGCCAAAAAGGAGTTTTTCTTCCTTTCACCCTCCATAAAGTGCTGGTTGTGCAAGGAACTCAGGGCATGGCAGGAAGACATCTTATGCCCAGGGACAAGAGCTTTCCTTCCCGCCTCTCAGGGCAAGGTTTCCCCTTGATCCTGTCAAAATCCCCTGTCTCACAGTACCATGGATTGTCCACAGCATCCCCATGCCAACATGCCAGTTAGAGTAATAAACCCGAGACCCACTTGTGTCTTTTCTTCCAGCCTCACTTCCAGCATGGTGGTGGGAATGGGACAGAGATCTCACCAGCAGCATCTCCACAGGCTCTGGGTTTGAGGCTGTTGATCTTCAGGCATGGCTGGGCTGTTTCAGGCTGGTGTGTAGGCAGGGGAGTACAGATTTCCCCCTCAGCTGGTTGGCAGCTGGATGCTCAGGAGTTCTCCAGCCACGGATCCTGGCCCTGGGCTGCTCTGATCAGGGTGAGATACAGCCTTGCCTGGGGCAATGTGTTTCTGAGCCTCTGCCTGCCAAGGCTTCACAGAGCTGCTGGAGGAGAGAGTGGGAGGGGAGAGTGAGTTTGGTTTTCTTCTGAGCCAGCTCCAACTTTGGAAAAGTTGTGTCTGCATTTCAAGCCTGAAAGCATCCCCTCCCCTTCTCCAGGGGCCTAGAGTGCCCCTGCATTAACCTCTCCCCTGTGAGATACCCCCTCTAAGTTCTGAAACTTTAATTTAATAACCTGTTTGTCCTGTTTAAAGCACAGGGTAGGGCTGGGGAGCTGACAGACCCTGAGGCAGCTGTGCCTCCAGCTACCCTGCATCCTCATGGCTCAGCAGGAGAGAAAGAGGGGGAAGATAACTCTTAGAGCCTCTACATTTTGCTGTCTCAGGGTGGGCTTTTTCCCCTCAAAAATAACACCAAAAATAGCACAATGACATTTGGATGAAGTTCCCAGCTCTGAGAGGCCTCAGTGGTGTGTTCAGCAGCCTGTTCATCTGAGGGCTTTGTCCCCAGACCTCAGCCCATGTGTGAAAGCTGCTCAAGCCAACCCTGAGGTGAAATGGCTCCTTCCCTGTCTCCAGAACAAGGCTGGCAACGCAGCAGGTGCAAACACATTGTTGGTGAGCATTGCTGTTCTGCCAAACATACACTGCAAACACTCACTGTCTCCACAAACCCTGTATTTACATCTTGATGCAGTCCTGGCATGGCTACTGAGGGAGATGGGTTATGATGCTCTTGGCATCCATAAGATAAACAGTCAAAAGAGAGATAAATCACATTTTTCATGGCAGCAGTGCTGTGTCCAGCAGATGTCTTTTCTGAGATTTCTGTTACTCAGGGTCTCTCAGATGTTTGATGCAACTTGTCACTTGAAGAAAGGATGGGGCTTCAAAACTTTCTTAATAGAACAGAATTTTCATCTTGACATAGTCAAGACCACTTTCAAGTACTTGAGGTCCTATATATTTGTAATACATTTGTAGGAAAAAGGGATTTATATTTTGCTCTGTTCTTTAATGATGAAGATAGTGGCTGTGTATTGATTTGTGCCTGAATGTGATAAAGCCTGTGCCAGGCTCCAAGATTAATGCAGTTGGGAACAGGCAGCACTGAACCCCTGGACGGTGTCCGGGCAGCCAGGCTGCAGGGTTTGGTAAGGCCACAGGTGAGGTCAGGTGCAATTCTCTGCCTGTTTGCTGGTCAAGACCTGACCCGAACCTGGTATGAGTAAGATGTCTGAGCAGTTGGCCAGAAAATACTTTAAAACCCACTTGAAGTGGCAGTGGGCAGTTCCCCATTACCACACCTTGTTTTCTTCAGCGAGTCCCTATGACTCCTTTTGGAAATGTGTTTTTAGCCCAAGAACAGAAACGAAAGTCCTTTGGCACAGATGCAGGCATGTAGAGACATGAAGCCCTCGGACCTGGCACCTCCTGGGGAGGCAGCTTGTATGGCTTGGTGGCTCAACATGTGCTCCAAGTGGTGCCAAGGGCCTTTGCCTTCTGGAAGTGACAAACAGAAAGCCGAGCACTGCGGCCACCTGACAGGAAACATCTGCAATCAGTGAATCATAAAGCAAGCCGATCATGTTTTATTCCCCCCCTTTTTTTTTATGACAAAAATAAAGTGATAAGTTCACTTTGAAACTCATTTGTGACTTTAGAGCCTAGGAACTTAAACTGGTTTATGGCCCCCCTCCCAATATTTCTGCTTGCAGGTGGCAGAGGCAGGCTTAGCCCGATAAGATTACTGATAGGGGGGCAATGCGGCACAGAGCAAATGTGCTCATTAGGCAGGAATCTTAAGAAGCCGGGGATATTTGCCTAATGCCCTCCTCCTCCTCCCCATTGTCTCGGGGGGCCAGGCAATGGCTGGTCACACAGGAGGGGCTGGGGGAAGAGCCAGGCTGCCCAGGAATGGCCAAAACTCCAGCAGGCACAAAGGGCAGCAGGACTCAGCTGGTCCCTTGCTGTCGGGATTGTAGCCCAGGCTGGATGTGGGTCCCTGGAGGCACTCAGGGCTGTCTGGTGAGCCTGAGCTGAGCAGCTACACCAGACAGGCTTTGGCACAGCACGACTGAAGGCACCACTGCAGAGTACCTCCAGATTTGGTGCCATCGTTGCTTGTGCGGTGAAATAACTTGCCCTGGTTTAGCACATGATAAACGTCTTAGTCCTGGGGAGCAAAGATAGGGAACAGGCCTGCAACAAGCACGGCTCTGTTCTACCTTTATTTGAAGACCAATTGTTTAGCAACCCATTTTTGTTGGCCTTTTTAGTGGTTTAGCGGTTACACCAGACATGTTTCGCTCTTGCCTTTTTCTTTTCAGGAGAGGATAAAGCTGTCATGGTGAAAGGAAATAAGTTCCTCAAACTGATTTCTCTCTGTTTTCTGCTTTTTGGCCAAGCATTTCCATATGTCTCAATTCAGAACTTCCTTCTTCCTTATTTATTGTTAATTAAAATAAAAGCAACAGCTGTTTGCCATGGTGGAAATAAGAGGGGGAGGCACAAAATGATGCTCATCATGGATGGGGTGTCCTCTCCCTCCTTGCTCTGCTCCTTCCCCCCCTGATGGAGCAGGTGAGACAGCCAGGGACACCAGGGCTCAGGGGCTGCTGCACCTTGTTCAGTTTTACATGTCACTGGTGAGCTATAGCCCTGAAGAGTATAAATGTGGAATGTTTCAGCCAAGCACAAAGGATCACAGGGAGAACAGCACCATGTCAGAAAAGGCACAGATTTGGGAAACTCAGAGTCATTCATGAAAGAGGATTTCTCACGTTTCCAAGAGTTTATTTGCTACCCAGCAGCAGTAACACCGCCAAGAAAGAAATACCTGGGAACTCAAAGTGGGACTGCTATAGCTTGGTATATTTATAACTTGGTTTGATTACATTTCTGAGCTTGGCTCTTAACTTCCTTTGGGAACTTGCCAAGAGGTAAGGATAGGTCCCAATCTCCATGGCCTCACCCCTCTCCATGCAGTGTGTCCTCTCTCTGGAACAGCCCTCTCTCACCACATCTCATCTGTCAGCTCTATGGCAATAACTTCGGGCAAAAGATAACATGCAAACACCTAATTACTATTCAAAGTGCCCTGCAATATCAGCTCGTGTAGCCACTATATAACAAAGCACTGAGACCGCAGATCACAGCCCACTGCCCAGCCCTATGACTTGCCTAGAAGCGACAGCAGATGTAAACACGAAAGCTGCACGATCTCTTTTGCATGTTAACCAAGCAGCCTGGGCAATCATGGACACAGGAACGCTGCCTCCTGATTTGCTCCTGTGGCCCATTCTAGGAGATGTTTCACCCCTGCATCCTCCAGGCTTATCCTTATAGTGGTTCAGGTACTTCTCCTTCACCCGCACAATCAAAACCAGCAAGGTTTTCCCCATCACTGATCCCTCACTGAAATGCTTGGTGGTTTGCAAAACCCACCTCCAGCAGTAAGACATGAGTGGACAGGAGGGAGATTTCACAGACCTCTTAACAAAGAAAGGGCGGCATCTCTTTATATGCCATGCTGAGGACTGGACAGCTCAGTTGCCAGGTAAAAAGGAAAGGTGCCATCTAACAGGATAAAGCACTACCCTGCAAAGATATGAAGCAGACAGGGAGGGATGTATGGAAACAGAGAGCGCAAGTGAAGGATGGGAAGAGGGGTTGGTGAGGCCCGGAGAGATGAAGGACAGGACTGAGGTGGGCAGGGAAGCACAGGGCATAGGAAGTTCAGGGAGGGATGAATGGCACAGACCGACTTGCGCCTTGTTAGAACCTTGATTTCTGCATTCAGCAGGTGAGGGAAGTGGTGTATCTCCTGCAGCAGCACAGATGTGGCAAAGAGCCCTGCAGAAGCAACCCCTTTTTGCTTAAAAGAGCTCAGTGTGCTGGCCATAAACAGGGTATCAGTCTGGGCCTTCTCGAAAACAAACAAAAAACCACCCCAAATGAAACTCACTGACATTCCAGAAATAACAAATCTGCATCCCTCAGTGTCTAAATCACACAGGCGGGAACTCAAGCTGGAACATGCTGGCTGGTTTCTGCCCTGTGCCGCGTTTTAGCCAACTCTCCAAAGCAAACTGAAAGCCTCGGCTCCTCCTCCCGGGGAGCTGAGCAGCCAGCAATAAAGAAAGACACCCTAAATTACTGCAAGCAGAAGAAGTCTTGCTCAAGGCTGTGCGGTGCCTCAGCGGGGATCCATGTAAAGCAGCCGGCGTGAGAGGACGTGACACGACCTGCCGCAGGAATTGTACTGAAACTCAGAGCATGTCAGAGCAGGAGAGCATCAGGGCAATGACTGATGAAGATTAGCCTAGATAGCGAGGAGGAATGGTATGTCAAAGGAGGAGGGGGGAAACGATATGGCTACAGGGAAGGGAAGGCAGGGTGGAGCCAGCGATTCGGGCTGGTGCCCTGCCAAGGTACATATATGTTAATTGAGCAATCCTGTTCCTCCGCTTCCCTGGCAGGCAACGAAAGGCGTGCACACCTCTGTGGAAGGGGTGCATGAGGAATGCTCCACCGGCAGCACGGGGCTGCTCCCCAGCTAAGCCCTCACCGCACAGGTGCCCCCTGCCCCCCTGCCCTAGGATGGGCCAGCATTCACTCAAGTGCTGCCAAACCATAAGGGAGCTCCCTGGAACAAAACAAAACAAAACAAAATAAAATAAAATAAAATAACAATAAACCAAAAAAGGCTGGTAAGCCAATGGCAGATAGATATGAGAAAGATTCTCAGCAGGACAGAGGTGGAAGGGCCCACAAGGGTTTGGGGGTTGCTGAGGATGAGGAAGCTGGCCAAAAAAAGGCAAGGCAAGGCAAGGCAAGGGCAAGGCAAGGCAAGGCAAGGCCACTAAAAGTGCTGAGTGCCTGGCAGGAGGGTTTCAGAGCCCAACACCTCTCTGTCACAAAGCTGCAGTGCTGGTGCCCTTTGGTACTCGGGCTGTCCTCCCAGAAGAGGACCATGAATGTCCCCAGAGATGGCTGAGGTCTAGGGCTATCCTTGAGAGCTGTCACAACACATGAGCCTCGTTGTCGGGTCTCCTTTATGTGTGGACTGGCTTTTGTTGCTGTTGGTATTAATAGTTTTGTTTTCTTATAGCAAATCCTGATGGCACAATTCGGATGGCAGGAAACTCTCCCTTCCTCTGTGAAGAAAAGGGTATTAACTTTCTGTATTGCCTGCCCGCAGCCCACACATCACTGATGATCCTTTCTGATGGAAACCCAGGACTGGGAGCCATGGAGACACNCATAACATATGCAGAGCTATCTGTGACAAAGGGTGTCCTGGGCTGGAAGCCCTCTGACTGCAGTGAGAGTGCTGGGTCTCTAGTCCTGTCTCTCTAGCTGGACAATACGTGACCAACCAGTTTGTGACATTGCTGGGTGTCAGGCACAGGCTGCACAGGGCCACTGGCACCTTCTCAGCTAGCCCAGGTCCACCCACAGCAATGCTGGCCACGACTCACATGCAGGACTCCTGCTGTCCTTTCATCAAAGCACTGAGATCTGTGACATCCAGGCAATCCAGAGGACACCCTTTGCACATGCATTGCAATTTTTTGGGCTGTCAGCAGGTCATCCACAGGTTAAAACACACAGGTGCTGTCACAGGTTTCAGTGAACACTGCCTTGTCCCTCTCTGAAACAGCCACCATTAGACATTGCTGGCACCCAGCATTTGCATGGATTTGGTTATGTGGCAGAGCAGACTGGAGCCTTTCTGTTGAGAAGCCAGGGGCAGAACATCTCATTTGCCTCTCCTCTCGTTCACTTCCTGCCTATGTGCAAACTAAATTTGAGTGATGGTGCAGCAAAAGACACCCTTGGCAAAGCATAGCCCAGGAGGAGCACAAAGCAGGGGAAATCACAGGTGTACCATTTCTTCACTGCAGCATGCTGTGTTCAGGCTCCTTGGGGAGCCTGCAAGGCAGCAGGCAGACCAGGTTCACAGGATCTATGTCCAGACATTTCTGCACCCTCCTGACCCAAAAGCAAAATGGTAGTGATGACTTGCCAAGAAATAATTGCATGAATTTTCATGAGCCCGGTTTTCTTTCCACTCTCGTCTATGTCCACTGTTTGACCCTTGGGGAAAAGGCATAAATGAAGATCCTTCAGACAGTTCTGTCACACTGATGGATCTATTTTGCCATTTGAATGCACAAGGAAATTGAAGCTTTCACATTAATCGGGTGAAATATGCTCTGTTCCTTGAAGTCTGAGGCAAGAGCAGAACCTCTGAGCTTTCTCCTTTCAATAGCCACAAAATGCCAAGAGAAAGTGGAACTGACCCTCAATGCAAATTATGTGATACTGGTAAAACAGGAACACTTCCACCAAGAAAGGTTTTAGCTCTAAGCAGCACAGAGGCTCATTTGCTATGAGGAAAGCATGAATATGAGAAATTAGGTGTAGTGCTTAGGGCTCTACTTAGGTCCTCCTGTGGTTTGACACCAGCTCTGCTCTCACTGAACCTCTGATTTTATACCCACACATCTTTTCTTGCTCTTTTGTTTTCAGCTGAGATGAACAACAACAAATGGCCATAAACCAGCAAGACAGCTAGGGAGAAGGAGAGAGGACATGCACATTCCTGGTGGTGAAACAGTATTAGCATGAAGGAAGGTGCAAATGGCACCACCTCCAACCTGATAAGGGAACTCACATGCTGGGACCTGTTCAGGCTTAGAGAGTTGTCATTTTTAGCCCAAAACAGCATGGAACAGAATGCTAGCAGGTCACAACTGCAGCAGCACAAATGACAATCACCCTCATCCAGGGACCAAACTCACAAGTCATCCACACAGCAAGTGCAGCGGAGACACAGAGGCAGTGAGGGACCACTGGATTTCTCAATAAAGTAACATCATCAAAAACTACACAAAGCTGGACTTCAAAGGACAACTTTAAGTGGCACCAGGCTTTGGGCAGTTGAAACATGCACTGTGTGTGCACAGGGCCCAGTGCTCGCTGCACAGCTCTCCTTAGGGATGTGCATGTTTTGGGCCCACATTTGAGGCACCTGTTTCTGAAGACATAGCCCCAGGGCTTTATTTTATAACTCCCTTCAGTGATAAACAGTACATCCAACCAGTCAAAGAATTCAGCTACACACGTGGCCAGCTGCAAGCAGAGCAATAGCTCATGAAATCGTTCATACTTTGCAAACAGAGACCAACCTTATCTTCTCTGTTGGTATATTGAAAAAAAAAAGCCAAGGCAGGGCAAGGTGGATTGAAGTTCCACAGGCCGTGCAGAAATCCCTGGTGTGCAGTGGCACCTAGGCTGCAGCCTTTGGGTACACCAGTGACCTGTGCACAGAAGAGGTCTCAGGAGCCACCCAGAGGACAGGATTTTTCCCTGGGCACCTGTTGGGGTTTAACCCCAGCTGGGATATGAGCACTACAGAGCTGCTCACTTAGTCCCCCACCCAGTGGGATGGGAGGAAGAGAACTGAAAGCATAAAGTGAGAAAACTTCTGGGTTAGAATAAGAACAGCTTAAAAATTGAACCAAAATATAATGATAATATTAATAAAATGTAATAAGAGGAAAATAATAATAATAATAGAAGTGAGTGAAACATTGATGGATGCCTAAAGACACAAACAAGTCAGTATCTAAAATTGCAGACTATAATCTAGAGTGCTTCTTAAAAGCTCAGTAGGTGCTTAGGTGCCTCATGGGCCTGAATCATCTCCAAACCCCAGCCCTCAGCCAGCAGCATTGCCAATACATTCTTGGCCAATATAACATGTCTGAAGAAACAGTCTCATGCATGTTACACTCAGTAAAATGTTACAGCATCACTGTAGCTCCTTTGAAGGGATCATTTAAGGACACAGGTAGGATGGGAAGCAGAAAACCTACCTGCTATTGCAGGAAAGGTTATTGCAGAAGAAAAAAATGACAGATTATTGTTACCAGTCCTCTGCTGTGACAATGAACTGCAGCTGGGGGTGAAGAATTTCTCTTCTCCTGGGTCACATTTGCCAAGATCTCAAATCAGAGAAACAAAACCTCAGCCCATGGTGAGCTTCCTGCTGTTTCTTTGATTTGCTTCACTCACACAACCTTTCCCAATCAAAACTTCTGCTTCTGCTCAGCAATGCTCCAAAGAGGTGGCCTGAAAGAGCTGTGTGCTCTGCTTTCAAGTGTTTCTTGTGACGAAGCTTTATCCACTGTGGCAATGGGGTGAAAATCATGCTTATTCTGGTCTTGGTGTAGTTTAAACTGAATAATAATTTCTCTAAGCACCTATTAGGATAAATTTGCACATGCACTGCACAGAGGTGTTTTGAATGAGTAGATTGTGGTATGTCTGCTGTCAATAGGGCTTCCTCTTCTGTTTCCAAAGAAAGTTCTCAAAACAGGTCAAGGTCTGGGCATTTTGGGAATGCAGCCTTTGTCCCTTCTTGCAGAGGCTGACACCAGGCTTGCACCAAGCCACATTTGTGAGCAAATGACAAACATCTCTGCTGAGAATTGGTGGCACCGTGGTGGCCCAGCGTCACTCCAGCAGGACAAGGCTGAAGGAAGGAAGACCACTGGGATGCCAGGACAGGGTTTAGCCTTCCCCCTGTGAAGTGGAGTCCATTATATGGCTCAGGGGAGGTGACAAGTGGCACATCCCCAAGGGACAGCTTCTACTACCATGTGCCAACATTGCAACCCATGCACAGGAAGAAACTCAGGGGAGACATGGGCACACCAAGGGCCACATCCCCCTTGCCTGGGGCAGAGAGGATGAGTGTTTGGGAGGGTGGGTGGTTGGGAGGGCCAGTCAAATAGGTTAAAACCACACATGCTCTCTCCACTCTGACTCTTGTTTCCTGGAAGAAGTTTTATTGCCACTGAAATGCTTCATGCTCTGTGAAACCCTTGCCAGCTGGAATCGTCTCTTTGCACCTGTCTTTTTGTTTACACAAATCCCTTCTCTAATAGAGCTAATCACTCCGCTTTGATAAATCTGCCAGGCCCCCGATAGGAGCTCCCCCCATGCTAAACAAACAGACCATTGTCTCGGCAGAGCCAGCCAGCCTGTTAATGGTTAAACTGGGAGAGGGCAGGATGGGGGGAAAGAGGCATTGGCCATGGGCAGCCTCCTTCTTTTTCCTCCCCCCAACTCTGCAGGTTTGCCCATCCTTTGTGGGGGCTTGAAACTGTGCTTGGGTGCCTGATGTCAGCTGGGGACGCCAGGCATGGTCTGACTGCTTGGGGATGTGCAATTCACTGGGAAGCTTCCAGAGCCAGAATCTAAGGCAGGATGGCCATCCCCAAAAGAGGAGTGGTGGGGCAGAGAGAGGTACTTTTAGGAAGCACCAAAGAAGAAATTAGGCAGGACCGGAAAAAGTTAAGTCAGTCTGACGCCAAAACAGTGAGGCTTAAGAGTGTCCCAAGTAAGGAACGTTGACTATCAAGAGAAAAAAAGCTGGGGACAGAAAAATGAAAGCTTGAGCATCAAATAACAAAACGTAGTTAAAAGCAAGGGACAGGAGATACTTGACTTCATTGGTGCTTTCCTCCAGCAGATCTCCTCCAGCTTCGGAGACCTGGTCAATGCCAAAATCTTGGAGTAATGCAGCACCCACAGAACACCGCATTGTTCCTAGTGCTCTGCTGCACCCACATAACCATCATTTAAAGTGGGTGATGCTACCACAAACACAACTTTGCTGCAGGTTTCTCTCCCTTGAGGAAGCACTATAAGAACTGCTCCCCATCCCAGAGCCTTGGCTGGTCTTTTCCCAGTTAATTTTTCTGAACCAGTCACCTCCCGTGACACTGGCTATCCAGACTCTTCTGCAGGCATAAGGGGAGCAAATACAGAAGTTTTGACGTGCTGTTTCATGGTAATTGAGCAATGCCTGCAAAATTTGGTCGTGCCATCTAGCTCCAAGGCAAAGCAGCAAACAAACATGAGCCGTCAGCCCTTTGCTGATATTAGCTGCATCTGTAGGAAGATCTTTGAATGCAACAGCCAGGAAAGCTCTTTAGCAAGTTGTAATCAGCCTTGCGGTGTTCAGATGAAACCAGCATACCCTTTACACCAGCTAACAAATCCATCAGCACCGGCAGATGATTTCTCTGGATTGCTTTGCTTGGGCCTGCTGTGTGCCTCAGGCAAGTGTTATTTGTTTAAGCAGGGAGACAGGAGGTGCCCCGGAGGCAGCTCTGGCAGCCTCAGTTACACTCCAAGCACCAAACGGATTCAGCCTTGTGTCCCAACTGCATTTGCATCGTGTCCAGCCCACCCACATCCCCACCACCACCGAATAACCCTGTGTGCCTTGATGTCCTTCATGGCTGTAAGGGAAGAAGCAGCTTTCAGGTTATAGTTGTTTGGAGGTGCTGTGCATAATGGGTACCCTTAGGATCTCAGTCTAAAATGCATGTACTTGTGTGTCAGTGCTTTAGGTCCTTGGAGCTGTGCTCATGAGACGCAGGGAGCCCTTCAGCCGAGGCTGGCACAGGTTGTGGGCCGGAAAGGGGTAGAGGGAAGTGCCACCAGAGCTGCTACAGCATCATTCTCCCCTGAGCCCCTGCAAGCACTGATGCTGCTTGTCGGAGGTGCCACACACTTGAGAGCCAGAAATTAACTCCCGGCTGGGAGGGGTGAGGTGGCTTACCGGGAGATTGCCAAACTGGATGATTAGGGACTTGTTCGTGCACGGTCTAATCTTTCCCCACTGCTTGTGTGGGTGCAGGAGCCTTCCAGCTCCTTTATACCCACCCCCAGAACAGGACAAAACTTGCGCCTGAGGAACTCGGCGATGCAGGGGAGCTGCGAGGTCAGGAGCCTGGCAGCGCCCGGCAAGGGATTACACACGGTACAGGGAGAGAAAACAATAGCAGGAACCAAGGGTGATATAAGACATTAAGAGGTTTAAACAACCAAGAGCTTTAGCAAGCATTCGGATCCTCAGGCATCACCCAGGAATGAAGCGGTGGAGGAAGGCAGAGAGGATGCGGGGCAGGTACCCGGCGGGTTTGGGTGTAAGAGCTGGCTTTACTGCAGCACCCACCACTGCCAGGCAGCACCCATCGCCTCCCCAGCCACTGGGGCACGGGCACACAACGAGCACACGCGCGGCAAGAGAAGGGCTTTTCCCCCCTTCTTCCCCGAACAATTAATGTCAATGCGGAGAGGCAGGTGCTCCTGGCGCCCTGCCCTCCCTTCTGTTTACAGAACACTCCTTGAAGATTATTTGTGTTGAAATCTTTCAGCTTTTCTCTCTCTCCGTCTTTTTTCCCCCCTCCCCCCACCTTGTTAGCATTCTTCCAGCCGGTTTTCGTGCCCCGCGGGCTCTGGGCGAGCGGCTCGGCTGCGCCCGAGTAGCGGCGGAAGCCCCGGCAGGGCCGCCCCTCGCTCTGCCCCGGGCCGGGGGGAGCGGAGCGGGGCTCCCCCGGCAGCGCCCTCCCGCTCCTTTGTGCCCGCGGGGAGCGGAGCGAAGGGGGCCATTGTCCAAGGGCTGCTGCTGACCCCGCCATTTCCATCTGAAAAGCCGCTTTCAAGGGAAAGGGGCAGCTCCCGTCCCCTCGCCTCGCCGCGAACCCCCTCCTTCCGCCTCTCTCCCTCGCGGTGCGCTCAGGCTGCCTGTCCCTCCTCGGTCCTCCTGTCCTTTCTCCTCCCCCCTTCTTCCTGCTCCCCCTCGCTCGGTGCCCAGCATCCTCATTCTCTCCCCCTTCTCCAGCTCGGGGAGCACCCGTGCAGGTTGTCCCGGGTGAAAGAGAGGGGTAAGAGGTGGGAACAATTGCGGCAGCTCCAGCCAAAGCCCTCGGTGGGATGCAAAATGCTCGTCTTTCCTTGGAGCATGAAAAATCCCAGCTGTGGCTCTGCAGAGTCTTTTGTTACCCATCTCAGCCATAGAAATCTTTCAGCCATGTTTATAAAGAGATACCACGGGGTCAATGGAATAAGCATGGCCTCTCTTCTTCCAGCCCTCTTGAAAGCATGCCTTTTTAATGGTAAAATGCATGAAAAATTAGATAGCTGGCTGTATCACCTTCCTGAGGGATAGGTACTGCAAACCCAGGGATTTACAGACAAAGAATCACACAAGTTCCTGCATTAAATGTCTTTATTGCCTTTCAAATCCACTCACTTGGGTGCACATTTGCACTCCTCACCCCCACCAGGCACCAGGCAGATGGAGGTGAGGCTTCAGAAGCACCCCACACTCCCATCCACCCCTGGCTGGTCCTCACTCTAAATCCCGCTCAGGGAGCACAGAGCCACCGTCACGGACCTGTGGCATTTTGGAGTGAGTCACAGACAGACTATAGGAAGCTTTATGGTCGCCTTCTTACCATTTCAAAACAGAAAGTGGCTGAAACAGGTTTGAGGCAGCGTTTGAAGGTTTCAAAAGATTGAGGCAAAAGAAAACAGTGCACTCATTTTTAAAATTTTTTTTAAGGAAAACTGGCACTGAAGTATGTCATAAAAATTCTCATTGATTTCATCCCCACCAAAATTTTGCTCCACGTGCTGGGGATGGCTCTGCTCAGCAGCAGCCCATGATCCTCCCTGCAGGGCTGAGGAGGCTTCCAGCAGCTCCCCATCTGAAGGAGTCCATCATTCAATGCTGAGTGAGCATCCCTAGCATTCATTCAGAGGAAGACGGTGATCTTGAATGGCATCTGCATCCACTCAGCAGCTCCTTTGTGCTCCCAAGCAGCAGTGGTCAGGCTGAACTCTTGTTCTACCCAATCACTGAGTTTTGGTAAACAATGATGAATGCTCTGGGTAAACTGTTGCAGCAGTATAGCTCGACCAAATATTTCTCTGCCTGTAAAATAAGCAAACAACCAACCATTTAAGTTGATTGGTGGCAGGAAAAAATGGCATATTGCAGAATAAACTCCCAAGGCATTAAGAAACCACATGGAGAAACTGTCCAGCACAAAATGAGACATGCAAACTTCTATGCCTTGCAGTGTACAGCCAACACATGAGTGGGACGGCTGAGTGTAGTGGCAGCAGAGAAGAGATTTAACACAGACTGTGTAATATTTCCAGCTGGTTTCTTAGTAAGAGAGATGTTTAAATCTTCATCTTGAAATGACAGACCAAATGACTTTCTGTCACTTTGTTATCATCATCTTGATTTCTCTGCTGCTGCTGCTGGTCCTCACACAGCAGTCAGCATTTCTGCTAACAAAAATAAGTCTAACTGTGTTGATTTTGATAGTTCTTTTGTCCTGTTCATCCTACTGCACTGGGATCAACATCTCTGGCAGATTTATCATGGCATGATATTCCAAGCAGCCAGGCAGTGAGGGCAAATGCCCCATGAGCCCGTGGGCAGCTGTCAAGCAGCCAATGCAGCCAGTAAAGAGCTGCCCAGGAAACTGCAAAGGGCTCCTCTGCTTGGCTGAGGCTCTCAGCTGGGCTTGCAGGCAGTGAGGGAGCTCCAAAGCCACCATCAGGTTTCTGGAGCTGCAGTTCTTCCCTACTGACACCAACAGCACCTGAATGTGCAATTTCACGGATGAGATTGTTTTATTTTTAGCTTTAAGTTTCATTTTCTAGCCACCCTGGAGCACTGCAGGCTGTGCCTTTGCAGGGGATTGCTGCGCAGCTCGGATATTCCAAGTCACCCCCTCTGGAGGGCCCAGTGCCCCCGCAGGTCCCTGTGGAAGAGCCAAGTCCCCAGCAGCAGCGTGCTGCTTGTCAGGTCATGTTGCTCACACAAAGCACCCAGTGCCTGTCCCCACTGCCACCACATTTCCCCTGGCAGGAGGAGCATGGCTCCAACACTCTGTGCACAGGCACAGCATCCCTCCCTGTGCCACAGCCAGTGCTATCCACACACACAGAGGAAAAGGAGACTCAGTCTCCTCCATATCCTGTGTGACAGTGCAACAGCGACAGGGACCATGCCCATAACATGGGATCTGCCATCCTGCATCTTCTTCAGGCATCTCCATGCCAGTGTCAGGTTGGGGCAAGAGAGGTGCCCATTACTCTCCACGATGAGGCAAGTAAGTGAAGTGTTCCAAAAGTGGCTTCCTTTTGAAACCAGAATAAAAGCCAGCGAGCAGTTTCAGCTAATCCTCTCCTCATTGTGTATGTTGCTTGTGTACACGGCTGGTTGGCTCTCCACGCGTGCACAGGGCAATGCTAAACTCCCCCAAAAAAGAAGAAAGCAGGTCAGAAAACCAATCCCCCAAGGAGCACTGGAAATCAGTGAATGGGTTTTAGCTGTGCATTTTGTTACCCAAGAAAAGCGGCTTTACAAAAGGACTTTCTATCTCATTGTCTGGGCCCAAGACTTCCTTGTAAAAGGCTCTTGGGCTTGTTGCAACATATTCCAGGTGTGTAAGTGATGCCCTGCCTTGTGCCTTTCACAGTGCAGAGCCTGGGGCCTTGAAGTGAGCAGGGAGGAGAAGGGAGGGAGAGGTGCGTGTGTTCAAATTAAATGAAGCAGAAAGAGAAAGCTGGAACCCACAGCGCCTGGGGCACCACTAATTGAACAGGTTGAACCTGATAGAAGTGCAAAGGAGGCAGCAGGAGGGATCCTCGAGCTCCTGGCTGGTGGTATAGAGCCAGAGCCAGCCGTGGTTCAGGAAACCATGCTTGAAAAGCTCGGGTGGTGGGAGAGGGGGGACAAGGTGATGAGGCAGCTTATTTAGGGCTGGAAGGGGGAGACATCAAAAGAAAAAACTAATTCTTCACCAGCATGACAAAGTGAGGCAAATGAAAGAGAGGACAGGCATACTCTTACTCTTACTCTGCTCGTTCGTGGAGTCCCCAGCTGCACATCTCAGTGGGTGCCGCTCTCTGGGATCAGCTCTGTCTCACAGGAGCACATGGGGATGCAGAGATGTGCAATGAATGAGCTCAGAGCTGCTCAGCAGCCCTGTGCCCAGGGAACCTGGGGTCTCCTGGCTGGCCTCCTCCTCCAGAGATCCCAGATAACATTGCATGCAGTATCCATTCCATCCTCAGCAGTGCCCCAGTTGCAGGGATGTTGTCCAAAAGCCAGGGCACAGGGACAGCTGTATTCTCCTCCATCCTCTCAGAAGAAACAAAATCCATCAAAACCCAGGAGAATTTCCATTTTAAGGCTTTTTTTTCAAGATGGCCTCACTAGACAGTTGCCCAAGGCTTGCCAGCTCAAGCTGCAAGTTGGTAATATTTTCCTCCTGGCTTTGATTTAAAGAGTCAACTGAAGAGGTTGAGGGACCCTGTGGAACAGAGAGGTCCTGGAACAGGAGGGCCTGCCCTGGGAGAGAGGGGGAAGGTGGCAAGCATCCAGACAGCCCCCCAGGGAGGGCAAAGGCAGAAGGACTTGCAGGTGCCTGCACAGCTCCAGTGCTGTGGCCATTGCTCTCCATGTCCATCCGCTGTCCTGAGCACACCACAAAGGCTGTGGTCTGCCTTTCAGATAGTGAGAGCTCATTGGGAAGCTGTGAGACCTGTGAAGAGGTGGTCAGAAAGGCTGGGGCTTTACAACTCTCCATCACTGCTCAAGGGTACCAGACACAGGCTTGCCTTCCTCTGCAGCAGTGATGGATGAGGCTGAAGGAAACACCCCTTATTTAATTAGCCATGCCCAGGAAGTTAGAGAGATCTGGCCTCTGCCATCTCCCAAGCTTTCTGCTCCTGTCTTGGCCCTGTTTGCAAAGAGAAAAGGATCCCTTGGTAGGAGAGAAATGGTTCCCAAACTTTGCAATGATTTCAGAGCCTGTAAGATCATGCCTGGTTATTTTTTTCTTTTTCTTTCTTTCTTTCTTCCTTTTTTTTTAACCTTCTACTTCCTCTCTGTGGCCCCTGCATCACAGAACAATGAAAAATAGCCTGAAGGGAGAAAACATTGCACTGAGGAGACCTTTGTTACTGACTGCAACAAAAACAGGTGATGTGGCAACTCTCCTTTCTGGACCTGGTTCCCAGACACTCTGTGAGCTCTGCAGGTGTCCCCCCACCCTGAGTCCCCACTGGTGGCCACATGGCAGAAATGGTCCAGCGTGGTCCTCAGGACACACCGCTGATCCCTGCTGCTTAAAACGGCACAGTTCAGCTGCACCTCAAGGGGAAAAGGACGATTTTGTTGGGAAGAAAAGCCAACTTGAGCTCCTGCTGTTTTTGTGGGTAAGCTTTTAGGGCCTGGCCTGTGCCCACCTGGATACTTGCTCTCTGGACAGTAGTGACTCCAGGGTGCTAATTCAGACCTGTAGGCATTACTGCAATATAAACTGCAAATAGTCATAATAATAATTAATAAGCATGCTGAAACAAAAACATTCCCTGTTTAATTAAGATCAGTCTTCAGCAGCTTTATCTTGGGGTGAGTGGCTATTTTGTTGGTACTCTGCCTTCACACCATTCCCTGCCCTCTGTGGCTGGGGCAGGCAAGTCTTCACTGTGCAAATGGCAAAGTTTCTTTTTTGATCAAGCTCCTACCAAATGACTCTGAATCAGCATCTTGCAGACTGCCTCTCACCTGAAAGTAAGGCTACAGCCAAAGAAATAGTGGCCAGAGAATCCCAATAGCTATTTTTACCTTTCTGTGAATAGTCTGAGTACACTCAGGGACAAACATTACAGCCAAAGGAAAACAAGAAGTGGAAAGGTTTTGAGTGGTCAGGCTCATACAATAATATATGGCTTGAAGTAAGGAGCTGGCAGTGCCCTGGGACAAGGGACAATGTGCCCTGAAGGAGCACAGCATAACAGGTTCAGGATCAGGGCTGCAGAGCCTCTTCAGCATAAACCAGGCACTGGCTACCAACATCCAAAAAACCCCAGATGTATCTGGGGAGCCACAAGCAATGGGTGCTGAGTATCCACCTGTGTCCCCTAGGTGACAGCCAGGTTTCAGAGGGATGCTGAGCAGCACTTGGATACAGTCTCTGGAGCAGGAGCTCTGTGACTCAGCCACCCCATGCACGTGCATTCCCAGCCAGGGACATAGCACTGGCCACACCGAAAGCCAAAGTGAGGCAGCTGGAAGCCAGCAGTGAGCTCCAGCCTTGCTCATCGCTCCCTCCCACCCCACTTATCATGGGGGCTGAAGGTTTAGCCCTTGATCCCTCACAGGCAGATGGGGAGGGGAGGCATCCCCATGGGCTCCCATGGCCCTGGTGGGAGCAGGGTGGGCGTTTGTCTGTGCCACGCTCCTATCTCTGCTGCTTTGAAGAAGCACATCTGTAATCTTTGCGAGGCCTTGGAGATAGGAGCATTCTGGGTACATGTTGAACCACACTGGCCATCTGCTGCCCTCTCTCTCTCTGCTTTACCCCAAATCCCTCCCCAGTGAACCCAATCCAAGCTGCAGTCACTGCTGTCTCAGTGAAGATTTATAGGGGTGTGCCTGCCAACAGTGAGCCAGGTAAATTCAAGGTCCTGGGCTCCTTCCTAAGGCAGTTGGAAACGAGGCAAAGAAGGAGACAACAGATGCCTGTGCTGGGGAGCCTGGGCAGTACTGCAGCCAAAAGGATGGCAGGACAAACAATCAAGACTGGCACTTGAGTGTCTCTTGCTTGGTTTCAATCTGCTGCCATCCTAATGCTTTGTGCCTCCAAGAAATGCCCTGCTCTGCTGCAGGGATTTTGGGGAAGTGTGGACCAGAGAAGCCACCAGAGCTGGTGCCAGGATCTGGAGGAGTGTGTAACTTCAGAGCTGTCATTACTGTCGGTTCCGGAATGGATGTAAAACACACGGGGCACACATCATGGAGGGCAAAATGGGGAGTAAAGGGAAAACTGAAGGCTCTTGCAATCTGAGCTGCCTGGCCTCACTGGGCTCTTGGTCCAAGCTGGACACTGGTGGCTGCAGAGTCATGTTCCAGCAGAACTCGACCTGGGCAGCAAAAGGGTTTGGGCTTGCCAAAATGGGGCCAGGATGGGTGCTGTGGCAGCCTGGTGTGGGCAGGCTCCACCAAGGGCCGGCCATGCCCTCTCCCTCAGCTGAGATGCAGGAGATAGGGCTGCTCCCGCCTGTGTATACCAGGGATGAAGAACTACATGCAGGCTCTTGCAGGATCAGGCTTCCTGATGGCGATCTGCTGTCCTGGCTTTTTAATGAGCACTCCTTGTAATCAGCCCTGTAAAGCTCAGGGTGGGGAGCTGTTACTGATTAACATCCGTTGTCTCCAGGGAAAGTGGAGCAGGGGATCTGCTGGCAAAATCAGCGTCAAATGAGCTGCAGCACCACACAGCATGGCAGAGGAACACACCCCCACACGTGTGTGTACCCACACATGTCCTCTGGCTGTCTGGTGTGAGGTGCCATCACCAACCCGCCCCTGCCACCACGTCCTTTGGTCTGTGCGGGTTCTCAAAGTTCTTTGCAGCCGTCTGCAAAGCGAGAATGATAGCAGAGGTGCAAAAGTCCTTTCTGGTGATTAATACATCATGTGTACAAAGAAGGCCTGTGGTAAACGGAGGCTGGAGCCGGGATTAATTGCATACCTTGAAGTGGAGAGATTTATGTAAGGAAACAGACTTGGCGGGCTGCCCTGCTCTGGGCTGTGTTTACCTGCCTGTGCCTCCCCACGCCTGTTGTGCTGCAGCAGCAAAAACATTATTTAATAACATTTGAAGGGAGATCTTAATAGTCATGTGCCCTCCCTGCCTTGCCCCACCTCCTCGAGTGCTGTGGCGAAGCTCAGCCTTGCTTTGTCAGGCTCCTGGGCAGCCAGTCCATCCACTCCCCACCAGAGATCTCCTGCAAAGGGCAGCCCCATGGGTACCCTTCAGATACCCACAATCTGGGATGAGGAGGGATGGGATGACTGGAGAAGAGAATGAAATAGGCTAACGCTGGAGTCCAGCCCCTGAACTGATAGTAACCCGAGTAGCTCCCCATCAAATCTATAAGCAAAGCAGGGTTTCCTCCTCCTGAGCTTGAATACACTGGCTGGGCACACAAACATTTGCATGCATGCAGGACTGCATGTATATATGTGTGTGTATATAAATGCATGAACAACAGAGTTCAAAATGTTCATAATGTCCATTCAAATCAGAGACAAATATTGGGTAAAACCCTGTTCAGAAATGCCTGAGTATAAGGCTGTTTCTTTAAAGGGATTTGGCTATTAATTGAAGTTCGTTTGTTAATTTGCATCCTTATCTGCAAGGGACAAGACCAAAAAGGGCCCCATGGGCCTCTAAATTGGAGCACATGCAGCTTTATTTCTCACCAACAAAGCTTCTTGGTGATTATAAGCAAATGAGGGAGCACTAAGGACTTTTGGAGGACTGCAAGCAGAAATGTATCCCAGCTGCTGGAGAATGACCTCCCTCACCAGAGCTTCCCTCCTGGAATTACAAGCCCTAGATTGATCTCTAGTTGCCCCTACTGAAAGTGCTGGCGGTTTCACCTCCTCCCCTGCTGTCACAACCAGTGTGTGACCTGTGGGATACTCACCCCAAGCTGACGGCACTGCCTGCCTGAGAAATGCCAATCCCAGCAATGAGCCACCACCACGAGCAAACCCTCTCACCCAGAGGTGTAAACTTTGCCCTTGAACACCTCCAAATCAAAACCACCCAGTGTCAACTCACACCATGGCAGTGTGTTAAGAGCAGGTGTAGTTCAGGTGGTGTCACTGGCTTTTCCTCCTTGGCCTGCTGCAATGTGCCAAGCCTCAGCACGAGGTGCACCCTGCTGCATCAGGGTGAGCCACACTGGTGTTTGCAAGGATGTTGGTCTGCTCCAGCCAAGCAATCCCAAATATAAGCACTTGGCACAGGCAGGAATGGGAGCACCTTGCCTTTCCACTCTCCTCCAGTGACAGGGATGAATAATCTGAATGCCAGTTGAAGCCATGAAAAGGCATGACAAGAAACTAACAAATCATTGCCATCACTTCTTTAAAGGAAGCACTCTATTCCATCCCGTGTCGGTACAGCACTAGCAAAGCCAGGGTTTGCCACGCAGACAGGAGAGAAAACCGGGGGAGGTCAAGTGAAACTCTGTTCCCTGTGCCTAACTGCCCCATGGTTTTACACTTTCTCTTCTCCCACAAGACAGGCGAACCAACTCCTTTTGGCACTGACTGTCCCAATCCTGGTTCCTCTCTGCATTATTGAAGGAAAACACTTGAGTTTGGGTTTCTTTTTACCCCTGTGAACAAAGTTCAAAGGAGCGATTGAGAACTCTCCATTTCAATATGAAAAGAGCAGGGGACCTGTTTTCCAGGGCCCACCCCCCGGGTACGAACTCATCCCGTCTCATTTCACCCGATAATCTCAGTGGGGGGCTCTGGGGGGGGATGGCCGGAGACAGGGGGACGAGGTTCTCCAAGGTTAATCACAAACTGCCGCCGCATTCATTGCCGCCGTGCCTGATTGATGGGCACCATTAATCACTGCCCGGAGAGGCTCGAGGTAAGGCAGAAAGGGGGGGAAGGAGGGGGGGTGGTGCAGCTGTGGGGACAAGGAAACGGTGCCAGGACAGGAGCAGTGACACCAGACCAACACGGGCCACATCTGTTCACTTACAGAAAATACACATGGTAGGGCTTCTTTCAAGGAACAGAAGTGTGTCTGCCCCCTCCTTTGCCGTGTCATATATACATGCCCTGCTGCAGAGCAAAGGGCAGAAGCAGAGGCAGAGGGGAGAAGATCTCTCCAGCCTTTTAAAAGTGCCCCTGGTTTTCAGTGGGGGATAAGGACTGGGGACTCTGGCAAGGAGGAGAGCTCAAGGCAAGGTAGGGCTGGGCTTGTCTTGCAGCCATAAGGCAATTAATAGATTTTTCATCTTCTTTATGGACTGAAATGCCTCTGAGGTTTTTACAGAAACAATGAAGGCTGTAAAAGCCACCCAAGTGAGGTCAGATGAGGAGCTTGTGTGGGCAAGTGACAAGATACTGGCATATGCATTTTCTATCGTTCCTGATAATTTAATAAACTCTTCCTTTCCTACTGACCCAAGCTGTTGCTCACATTTCTAGGCAGGCTGAGGCTCTGCCTGTAGTAATGAAATTTGCAGCAGTGTTACCTACCTTGCTGCAAATGGTAGCTGGGACTGGCAGCAGGGCTTGACACGCTGCAAAGGGACCTGCTGTGTTACAGAAGCTTCTTGTGCTTTGCACTGCAGATGTATGAGCCTGGCTTGGGCAGCTGTGCCAGGAGGCTTGGGATGATTTTCTTGTCCCACTGCAATTGCTTCTGACATGGAATAACTATTGAACAACTCTTATTAGTAAGCAATGTGGCATTTCTCAGTTGTCTTCTTCATCCCACTTCTGTCGTGAAATAGCTTATATCAAAACTTCCCGGTATAGAAAAAGAGGTGGAGCCGGANGAGGCTGTGGGTTTTTTCAGTCTGTCCCCTGCTGTAGATCAGGTGTGGTGACCACCAGCAGGGAACTGGGGTCTATTTCTGGTATTGCCTCGGAGGGTATAGATGTGATGAAAGGCTACTGGAAGCTGCAGCAACCTGGATTTCAGTGAACTTTGGGGCGAATAGGTGTTATTTCAGACTTCTGGGATGGGGGAAGTGCTTCAGCCTCCATGAACACCCAGGTATATAGGGCAAGAGGCAACTCCTTTACCTGTGACCACCCAAAGCTGGCTACCACTGACGCATCTCCTCACCACAGACCCACCTATGGATGTTGGGAGGGCTGGGCATCACCCAGGGGTGGCTGATCCCATGTCAGAGAGTCATCCTGTGGCAAGCAGAATGAATTGGTCTCAGAAAATGCCCCTGTCTTTGTGGGCTGCTAAAGCAGATGAGTAGTCAAATGACTAACCTAAAGTAGACACCACACTCCTAGATAGCTGAAGGGAGATATTTGGGCTAGATTTTTACCCTCTCCCATTATAGCCAAGAGTGCCTCATTTACCAGATGCTGTTGACTATAAAACAGAGTTTCTGCAGTATCCACTGAGAAATAAGAAGAAATCATCAGAAAATATGGTTTTATTTGATTGTACATTATTCTTTCCTTAACTAAGGATGTCAGGTGTGTGGACAGGGTCATATTTTTTAAAGTATGGCCACCTCTGATCCTCCAGCAGGGCTATGTAAATCCAGGATTATGCTGAATTAATTTATTTTCTGACAGCTATCTCCTCCCAGCAGCACATCCTCCTTTCTCTGCTGCTGGCCATGACCTCATTCAGTTCCCTCACAAAGAGGAGCTCTCAGCATAAGACTTTTCCCCCAGCCAGTTAATCATCAATAGCTCCATTACTTTAAACGTTTATTTTAATCTGAATTACATTCCCTGTGTTGACCAGCATTATAAGAGA
>VZTZ01042630.1:1504-32374 GCA_013400955.1 Drymodes brunneopygia | reverse complement strand
TTGGGTTCTGCTCCTGGGGTTGTCCTGTGCTTCTATTCCACAGCCCCATCCCACCCCAGAGGGCACAGTAAAAGGGCACTCTTCCTTTACCACGTTGAAGTTTTTTTATTATAACATGATTCTGTATTTAATTTAGTTAAGGCAATTTACACTTCAGTTCTTAAGTAACAACGGTAACAACTAAAAAAAAAAATTAAAAAAAAAAAGGTAAAACATGACACCAGAGATGAAACTAAAACACAGGACACCCCTTCACAGTGAACTCCTGTAAACCTGCAGGCTCCTACTACTGCTGCCCAAAGATCCTTGGTCCACAGAAGGCAAAAGACTTTTTAGTTCCCCATTAGGACAAGGCTCAGCTCCTCATCTGATGAGTTAATTAAATTAAACCCACCTCCTTGAGTTCAGCTGCTCTTTTTTTACTGCACCACGGGATGAAGAGAATGCTGTAAGTGGAGAGGGGTCAGCGTGGAGCAGGCACAGCAGATAACGAGGGCTGCTTGGCAAAGGCCCACGGGGACAAGTGGCACTCGGAATAAGTTAAATAGTTTGGCCCTACAGCTACTCACCCCACGGCCGAGGGGCTGGAGCACATGGAGATAGAGATACAACCCTCCACAGGTGCAAAATAAGAGTTATTGCAATGAGGAATGAAAGTCCTGTATGGTTTTATCTTCCTACGAGGGTGTGAGAACAACACCTGGGCGCAGGTGTGGGGAGGGCTCCGGCCGCTCCCTGCTCCTGGAATTGCTTACAAGCGCTCTAAGGGAGGAGATGCTGCCTGGGAGGCCCTTCCCGTGTGGTCCATTGTCCCCAGACAGTGACAATCCACTCCTGGAGCCCAGGGAGGAGCAGCCTCCTCAGCTGGCACAGGTGCAGTCCCTCGGAGGGTGGAGCTGTGCCTCAGTGGTTCATGGTGTTCTGCACATCCACAAACCCCATCCTCTGCCTGCGCTTCCGCTGCTCCGTCATCTGCAATTCCAACAGGGACACGGCTGAGGCAATCCCGGGCCCTCCTGCTCTTGGATGTGCTTCCCAAGTGTCTGGCTGCGCTGCTTTGAGCCTCTGCCAGCAAACTCTGTGAGCTGATGAGGCACTACCCAAAGCCACATGTCCCAAATGTCCCCAATTCCCCCAAAAACAGAGCTGTGGGAGCCCTGTGCTTGTACGATTGTGCTGCTTTGGGCAGGTCCTGCCTCCCACTCCCTGCCCTCCGTGCCTATTTTGGGAAGGACAGAGGGTTCCTAGAGGGGAATTCCCTGCTCTCCATACCTGTTCCTTCAGCTCGTTCAGCTGGGAGGTGAGGTGGGACACGAGCTTCATGGTGGTGTTGAGCTTGTCCTGCAGATTGCGGATCTCGTTCTGCTCCCCTTCCCCTTCATTGCTGACCAGAGACATGGCTCGCATCCGGGGGAACCAGTCCAGGTTCTTGTTCTGGGAACGTGACCACGGACAGGGGGAGTTGGGGTGAGGGGTCAGAGAGGAGGAGGGAAGGGAGGGTTTAACCAGCAGCCTCCCTGTGCGTAGGAATTACAGAAATTCTCTCTGCAAAAATCTGCAATTTTTCCACGAATGGTCCATTTCTAGGTGGGTTCATGGACTCAAGTACAGAAGATTTTTATTTTCTTAGGTTTTTTTAACCCTCCCTTGCCTTTAAACTCCCACTCCCAGCTTGGTTCAACCCTTCAACTCACGGGACAAACCCTCAAACAGACCACATGGAAAAAAAACAGCTAAGGACAAACTCAGGCACTGCACCATTAGCCAGTATTTTCCAAAAGGACTTCCCAGAGCCGTTTTTCCTTGACCAACCCCTTATTCCCAATATCCCTGGGGCAGGCAGGTTGGGATGGCCACGGGGCTGCCCTGAGGGCACCTGTACCTTGATCATCTGTGCCACGTAGCTCTCAGGGCCGGTGTAGTCCGTCTTGTTCTTCACCCGCACCAGCACGATGAAGTACAGGTAGTTCCACATGTTGTGCTCGTACTTGATGTGCTCCTCAAAGGACACGGTCTTGTTGTCAAACTTGTCCCTCTCCAGCCCTGGGAAAGGCAGGGAAGGGTGGAGGACAGGGAGGAGATGAGTGAGCAGCAAACACATGGAAGGAAATTCAGCCCAGCACCTCCCCTCCCAAAGGTGACATTCAAGTGCTTTTAATAATGAATTGGCATTTAGCACATGAACATCCAAACCAGGGGGCAACAACCCAGCTGGGGGTTCAGGAGATTTCTGTTTAAAATCACAGAATCAGAGAATCATGGAATGGTTTGGGTTGGAAGGGATCTTCCACCCCTTCCATCATCCCAGGTTGCTCCAAGCCCCATCCAACCTGGCCTTGGACACTTCCAGGGATGGGACAGCCACAACTCCCTGTGCCAGGACTCCACCACCCTCACAAGGAATAATTTTTTCCCAAATCCTGCTGGCTCTGCCTCTGCCCAGTAAAATAAACCCAGAGGATCTTTAAAGCAAAAAGCAGAGAGATTTACTGGAGTTTTCTTTTTTTTAAAAATGCCTTCTGCTGACTTAAAGGATTCCAGACCATTTTCTCTATTATATTTCTTCAGTGATATGCTGCTTTTTTTCCCCACTGGCCAAGGGAAGGTCTCAGCAGTGAGATGCACAGTGACAAGAACCCCACAAAGTGGTTTTGGTTTAACACCTCGTTAGCAGGGTGAGAACAGCACTGAGAATTTCCCTCCAGTTGTGTCTTTGTTCAAACCCCTCCCAGTGCAGTGACCCCTCGCTGAACAGATTCAAGTTTTGAAGTGATGAATAAAAAAACCAGAATCCAGCTGAAATTCCTTTTTTTCCCTGCCAGCCTGAGAGGGGAGGAAGAGCTTTGGGGCCATCTCTGTATTCCCAGTGCTCACCACAGATAAAACAGGTGGTCTTCAGGATCTCTTCCTTCTTCTGTTTCTCGCTCCTCAGATCAGCAAAGGTGTCAATAATGACCCCGAAGATGAGGTTGAGGACGATGATGATGACAATGAAGAAGAAGAGGAGGTCGTAGACAACTCGGGCAGGGAAGAGGGACTCCTGTCATGGACGAGAGGGAAAATTGGGGTGTCTTGCACAGCTCTGCTCCAGCCACACCAACCCCGTGACATGGCCGTGGCTTAGACACCAGGGGAGGAGGAGAAGAATGTGAGGGATGGAGCTGGATGAGCTCCCAGGGAGGGGGATGCAGTGATTGCAGCAGGATTCAGCAGGAGAAGGAGGTCACAGGTGCTGTCCCCCACTCACATCCTTGGAGGGTTTCCTCAGGATGTCCCCCACGCCGCCGCCGTTGCGCAGGCCGTGGTTGAGCACGGTGACAATGCACATGAGCAGCGTGTCACAGGCACGTTCCCACTGCTCCGGGTCAGCCTCTGGGGAGGAGAGCAGGGCAAGGACTCAGAGCACAGGCAGAGCCACACACCCTGGCACTGGGATGGCTCCAGCTGCAGTGACAGTGACACAGCAGCAGCTGCCTCTTGGGGATGTCCCAGCCAGCACGATCCGGGCAGCTCCTCCAGCAGCCAAACCCTCCTGCAGCTCCCACCTCTCCTTTGTGATTAAATGAATTCACCCCAACATTTTTTATGCCAGGGTCAGTGCAAAATTTCCCAGGCCTCTTCCTCAATATGTCTCAGGAAGGGAATTTAGTTTCCACCTTGGAAAAGCTGGGATTTTCCCGAGCTGGCTCTGCCACCACAGAGCTGGCATTTCCACGGAGCTCTCTTACCTTCCAAGGCAGTGGGTGCAGCAGAGCAGCTGATTTTGTCACTGCTGCACGACTCCATGAAGGTCTCCACGTTCCTTTGCATCCCCAAGGGATCATCTGCCAGGAGGAGAGCCCATCCCTGTCAGATCAGCACCTCTCTCCCCAGCACAGCTCCTCCCTCCCCACTGCCACTCCCAGGCAAGATGCCAACCTTCTTGGGAAAAAGTTGCCTCATATTCTCCTAATTTTTCTAGAACCTGAACATTTCTCTCAGCGTTGAGACCCTGCAGTGCTGATTTGTAGCCCTGTGCCCCCCTTCGCTGCCACCACCAACCCCAAACCCTGCCCAGTCCTCTCTGGGACCCCAAAAACCAGTGCTCCCAGTTTGAAATCCCACAGGATTGTGCAGAGGGTCCCACAGTGTCCCATGACCCCGAACACTGCCCAACCTTTGGCTTTGCTGTCCGGCAGCCGGTCCACCTCGAGGATGAAGTCATCCTTGAGGAACAGGAAGCCCACGATGGAGAAGAGGTAGACGAGGATGAGGGCCAGCAGGGCTGTCAGCAGGATGGAGCGCCCGTTCCGCGTCACGCTTTTGATGACATTAAACAAGGTCTCCTCACGGTAGATCAAGTCAAACAGCTGAAAAAGGACCCGGGAGCACAGAAATGCTGCACGGCGCTTCTCTTGATAATGCCTGGCCTATCCACATCCCCTCTTTTATCCTGAGATCTTGGCTCGCTCAGCAGACCTTGACTAACTTTGCTCACAAAGCCTTTAAGTTCCCCGGCTCGCTGAAGGGAAGCGGAGAAGAATGGAGTGACTTATGCACAGCAGGAGAGCCAAGAATAGGCCACAGGCACCCCGGCTCTGCCCTCGCCGGCTCACGTTGCCTCCCCAGCTGACCCAGATAAAGCACACAGCAGATTAGAAGGAGAGATAGAGCCCAGGACCAGGAGAGAGATACTGTCGGGAGGCAGAAAGCTCAGCCCACGCCGAGATTAGAGTGCGGGGAATTGTTCTCTCCCCGCCATCAATCAGCCCCTGGAAGGTGTCACAGGAACCCTCCAGCTCCTGAAGCAGCAGCCAGGCTGCCTGTGCCCTGCCAAGCACCCAAACTGATCATACCAGGATGCTGTAGAAGAGCTCGTGCACGAAGAGCCCCAGGACACTGGTCACGATGTAGCCGACGTGGTAGAGGAACTCCACATCCATGATCATGGCCTTGTAGCCACGGATGAAAGTGCCTCGGTTGCCCACAAAGCTCACCACGAACACGATCTTGTTGGTCAGCTGGGGGGGAAGGCCAGAAAAGGGGAGGGAGTGGAGGTTTGCTGGGCTCTGGGAATGAGGGGGCAGCTTCCTGATCCCCCCCTGCCCCAGCACGTGGGGAACTCACGTTGAGGGCGCCCAGGATGTTGAGGGTGAGGCCGATGCCCAGGTAGTAGATGGAGCGCAGGATCAGGGCCACCAGCAGCGGCCTCACCCCGTAGCGTTTGGTGAACAGGGCCATGATGGAGAAGCAGATCAGGATCCAGAAGAGCAGGGAGATCAGAGGGGAGTCCAGCACTCCTGGGAAGGGGGAACACACAGGGGGTTAAACAGGGGCACTGCTGCTGCCAGGCTGTTGCACTGCTGGCAACAGAAGAAACACCCAGGCTTCAGAGCAGCAGTTGAATCACCAGGCAGGACCACTCAAAAAGGGCTGCCCTTCTTTATTCTCTCATTTATATCTGTTTCTAAAGACAATCATGGATCGGTGAATGGGGTTAACACCTCTATAAGTTCACAGGATAAAGACATGGTCAATCATCTTTCTCTGCCCAAGGGGTAAGGAATGAAAAACAATCTACAAGTTCAAAACAATCTTGGCCAGTTAGGAAAACAAGGACTGTGTTTATAGAAAATGCATGGGAGCTTCTACTGCAAAATTCCAAACATGGAACCCTGCAAAAAGCAGGGTGATGCCAGTGAGCTCTTTATCAGAGATGATGGTGCTGCACTGGGAAGATTTGTGTTGGTTTGGGTTTTTTTTACTGATACATTTCTTAATATCTTTTATCCAAGGGCTCAGAGCCGCTGCAGGTGAGGGAGGCTTTGCCTGACAGCAGGAATGGATCCCATCACTGCTTCCCACGTTTCACAAACAGGGGAAGGGCAGCCCAGGAGAAGAGAGGTTTCCCTCAGAAGGAAAGGGGTGGGAGGGCTGAAAACGGAAATCCTGACTCAGTCCTTTCTCCAGCAGAAAGGATCTGGGGCTTTAGGAGCCCAAAGATGAGGGCAGTGCCAGTTTTCATCCTGAAGATCCCTTGCCCTTCCACCCCGAGGAGCAGCAGGTGCTGGGGCACTCACCCATGGACGTGGCCTCCACGTAGGGGTAGAAGAAAGCAATGATGATGTTGATGAAGACGGCCAGGTTGAAGGAGATGCTTCCCCAGAGCGTCATTCTGCGGGAGAACCAGTACATCAGCGGCATGCCTGGGGGGAGAGGAGGCAACACACAAACCTCAGCCAGCCTCGTGCCAACCGGGTCCTCCCTGACCCCCTTGTGTCCCCCTGGACCCCTGTGTCACCTCCCAGACCCCCTGCGTCATCCCTGTGTTCCTCTCTGAACTCCTGTATCCTCCCTGACCCCCCGGTGTCATCCCAGACCCTCTGTGATCTCCTGAACCCCCTGGATCAGCCCTGTGTCCTCTTCAATCCCCTGTGTGCCCCTGGATCCCCTGTGGCTGTCACCTCCCAGGCTCTGTGTGTCCTCCTGACCCCCCTGCATCCTCCCTGACCCCCTGTGTCATCCCAGACCCTCTGTGATCTCCTGAACCCCCTGGATCAGCCCTGTGTCCTCTTCAATCCCCTGTGTGCCCCTGGATCCCCTGTGGCTGTCACCTCCCAGGCTCTGTGTGTCCTCCTGACCCCCCTGCATCCTCCCTGACCCCCTGTGTCATCCCAGACCCTCTGTGATCTCCTGAACCCCCTGGATCAGCCCTGTGTCCTCTTCAATCCCCTGTGTGCCCCTGGATCCCCTGTGGCTGTCACCTCCCAGGCTCTGTGTGTCCTCCTGACCCCCCTGTGTCATCCCAGACTCTCTATGTCACATCCCAGACCTTCTGTGTCACCTCCCAGACCTTCTGTGTCATCTCTGTGTCCTCTCTGATCCCCCTGTGTCATCCCAGACCCTCTGTGATCTCCTGAACCCTCTGTGTCCTCTTTAACCCCCTGTGCCTGTCACCTCCCAGGCTCTGTGTCCTCCTGACCCCCTGTGTCACCTCCCAGACCCTCTGTGTCACCTCCCATGCCCCCTGTGTCATCCCAGACTCTTTGTGTCACCTCCCAGGCCCCCTGTGTCATCCCTGTGTTCCTCTCTGAACCCCTGTATCCTCCCTGACCCCCTGTGTCATCCCAGACCCTCTGTGATCTCCTGAACCCCCTGGATCAGCCCTGTGTCCTCTTCAATCCCCTGTGTGCCCCTGGATCCCCTGTGGCTGTCACCTCCCAGGCTCTGTGTGTCCTCCTGACCCCCCTGAATCCTCCCTGACCCTCTGTGTCATCCCAGATTCTCTGTGATCTCCTGAATCCTCTGTGTCCTCTTTAATCCCCTGTGTCCCCCTGGATCCCCTGTGCCTGTCACCTCCCACACCCCCTGTGCCTTCTCACCCCCCCTCGTCCTCCNGTCATCCCAGACTCTCTATGTCACATCCCAGACCTTCTGTGTCACCTCCCAGACCTTCTGTGTCATTTCTGTGTCCTCTCTGACCCTCCTGGGTCATCCCAGACCCTCTGTGATCTCCTGAACCCTCTGTGTCCTCTTTAACCCCCTGTGCCTGTCCCCTCCCAGGCTCTGTGTCCTCCTGACCCCCTGTGTCACCTCCCAGACCCTCTGTGTCACCTCCCAGACCCTCTGTGTCACCCCTGTGTCCTCCTGACCCCCCTGTGCGCTCCCATGGGCTCTGCAGCCGCTGGCCCCGGACAGACCCAGGCTCCCACCTCCTCCAAAACATTCCTAGTGTTTTGGAAAACCTTCCTGCTCATCTGCTGCACCTTCCAAGTGGCTCTGCTGACATTCCTTGGTTTCCCAGCCCTCTGGAAAGCTGCTCTGACACCCCTTGGCTCTGTCCTTCCTCACAGCTCCCACCCCACTCCTCAGCTGCATCCCAGCATCCACAGTGGGAATCCCTGCTCAGCTCCTGGGATTTACAGCCAGGATTCCACCCTGGAAGCCCCTGAGCAGAGAAGCAGATTTTATTTCCATGTGCAGATGGGAATGATGCTAGAAGATCCTGGCTTAGGAGAAAGCAACTGAAGGGGCTTTCCAGGGAAAACACCTCAGGTGGAGCCCCAGGGAATGTGAGGAAGGTGCAACTCAGAGAAACTGCCCTGACAGCACAGAGGGATCCCAGCCCTGGGATTTTCACCCTCACTCCCTGTGCTCTGCAAAGCCCATCCCTGGGATTTTCATCCTCACTCCCTGAGCTCTCCAGAGCCCATCCCTGGGATTTTCATCCTCACTTCCTGCCAAGTGTGAGGTGCCCTGCAGAGCCCATCCCTGGGATTTTCACCCTCACTCCCTGAGCTCTGCAGAGCCCATCCCTGGCATTTTCACCCTCACTCCCTGTGCTCTGCCAGGTGTGAGGTGCCCTGCAAAGCCCATCCCTGGGATTTTCACCCTCACTCCCTGAGCTCTGCAAAGCCCATCCTGGCATTTTCACCCTCACTCCCCGCACCCTGCCAGGTGTGAGGTGCTCTGCAGAGCCAGGGCAGCCCAGCCATGCCATTCCCAGGTGTGCAGCCCTTTCCCAGCAGGAACACCCCCCCAGTTTCCCACTGGAAGCTCTGCCCCGCCCTTACTGCGCAGCTTCTTCTGCCACTCCATCTCGTTGTGCAGGAAGGAGGACTGGTCGAAGAAGTCGCTGACTTTGCTGCCCTGCTCGTCCTGCTCCGTGGTGGTGAAGAGCCTGTACTTGGTCTCCTTGGTGAGGAACTCACAGATCCCAGGCACGGGGAAGATGATCTGCTCCATGCTCCGGTCCAGCCGCACGATCTGCGGGGAGCACAGCCCTCGCACCCTGCCCTGCTGGGGTTTTTTTTTTCCTCTTTTCCCTCCTCCCTCCCACTCCACAGGATCCAAATATTGTCAGCCACTCATTTAAAAGCTTCCAGACTGCCCCGAGCAGAGGAACCCTGGCTGGGGTATGTGGGAGTGTGGGAATGGGGGATCCATGCCAAGGATGAGGATAAAGCTGCTGCTGGGAGAGAAGGGAAGGGTCCAGGGGGCTGCTCATCTCTCAGTCCCCCCTGCCAGCATGGGGATGGGAAGAGGGGATGGCTCCTGGTGCAAGCAGGGGATCTGGAGCCAGGTGGGATTCATGGGCAGGAGGTCTTGCCTCGATTTGGGACGTGTGTTTCTCGTAATAAGCCAGAGGATCCTCCTCTTCCTCCTGCACCGGGGCTGTCGACTTCAGCATCTGCGACAGCTGCTTGTTGTTGAGGCTGAGCTGGGTGGGGAGAGGGGAAGGGAGAGGCTGAGGATCCAGCCAGAAGCTGGATCCGACTGTTCCCACAACGTGCCTCAACATCTCCCGCAGCTGATGAGGTTTTCAGGGAAAAAGCAAATGAATTAAAACTTCCAGGAGGGGTGCGAGTGCTCCCCGCGGTGACAGACAATCGATTCCCTGCAATAATTACAGCCAAGTGCTGCTAATCCACAAATTACAAACCAGCGCTCACAAAGCCCCGGGGGAAATCACATTCCTGCTGAATCTTGTCGGGATCTGAGGTACCCGGGCAAGGAATGGCAGCAAAGGACTCGGCCCTTCCTCGCTGAAGGGAAAGGGGGTGAGGGCAGGACCCCCCCAGGGCCACCAGCCTGTGTCACCCCACAACGGGGCACAAACACCTTTGGGCTTCTACCTCTGCCTAAAAGGGCATTTAGGAGTCTCCCCCTCTTTATTCCCCCTGGGGAACACCAAAATCCATCAAATCCTGAACAGCAAAGCCCAGCTGGGCTCAGCAAGGGCTCTTTGCAGCCTCGGGGTCAGGGCAGCTCTGCCTCCATCCCTAAGGTCTCTCCATACCATGGATGAAATTCCCTCCTCCTCCTCCTCCTGGATTCGCTTCACCGGCTTCAGGAGCTGCTGCAGAGACTTGTTGTGTCGGGAGAGCTGGGAGGGGACAGGGATGGTGACAGTGAGCACAGGAAGGGGGGCAGCCAGCAGCACACACGGGGGGTGCAGGATGGGCAGCAAGCCATGGCTGCTCCCCACAGCCAAAGGCACATTGGGCTGCCCAGGGAGGCCAGCCTGGCTGGAGGAAAATGGGCATAAATACGGAGAAAAATGTGTTTAAATACAGAGGAAAATGTGCATAAATACAGAGGGAAATGTGCATAAATACAGAGGAAAATGTGCATAAATGCAGAGGGAAATGTGTAAAAATACAGAGGAAAATGTGCATAAATGCAGAGGGAAATGCACAGCCTGACAGGATGCTTTCCCAGCTCCCTACCTGCAGCGCCAGGATGTAAATGTTGTGTCCAACTTCCCGGGGGGAAACCTCGGCGTTCTCACACTCCTCCTCCTGCAGATAGGCCTTCTTAATCACATCCACCTGCAAGGCAGCACAGGGCACTCAGCTCCTCCCTGCTCCCTCCTGCAGCCAGGATCTGGGGAAATCCTTGGGCAGGAGGGGCAGCAGTGGGACAGGGAGGTGGTTTTTGGGTGTAAAGCAGAAACTGCAGCAGGAGCCAGGGCAGAGGATTTGGGAAAATTCTTGGGAAGGAGGAGAAACAATGGGGCAGGGGAGGTGGTTCTGGGGTGCAAAGCAGGAACTGCAGCAGGAGCCAGGGCAGAGGATTTGGGAAAATCCTTTGGAAGGAGGAGCAGCAGTAGGGCAGTTTTTGGGTGCAAAGCAGGAACTGCAGCAGGAGCCAGGGGAGAGGATTTGGGGAAACCCTTGGGCAGGAGGAGCAGCAGTGGGGCAGTTTTTGGGGTGCAAAGCNTTTGGGAAAAATCTTTGGAAGGAGCAGCAGCAGTGGGGCAGGGGAGGTGGTTCTGGGGTGCAAATCAGGAACTGCAGCAGGAGCCAGGGCAGAGGACATTCAGCCCCGGGCTGGGGGCTCAGTGGGACGTTCCCAGTTTCCCTCACCAGTTCCTGGGGCCGGAGGCTGATGAGGATGCGCTCGGCGTTCTCGCTGTCGTGCCTGCTCTCCATGAGGGCCAGGAGGAGCTTGGAGGCATTGTCCTGGTGAGGAGAAGCCCTTGGTGAGGGCAGCTGTGCCCTGCCACTGCCCAGGGCTTCGGGGTGGGCAGAATTATCCCGTCCCCTGTGCCAGGGGCAGCTGAGTGTGGTGGAGATGCCCCAGCCCTGCCCCACCGAGCCACACCCGAGGGTGGGACATGGGCAGGGTCCCCTCTGCAGTGACCACCTCACCCCACAGGGGACCCCGTAACCCTGTCAGTGACACAGTGACACTCACAGTGACACAAGGACAGATCCCCACCACCCCAGGCCAGGCCTGTGAGCACCTTGAGCTGCAGGACCAGGTCCATCCTGTACTTGCAGAGGGGGCTGATGTCGTTCAGGATCAGGGCTGTGATGATGTCGATCCCGTTGGACTCGTGGGTCACGATGCAGCTCTGGGGGGGAGTCAGGCAATGTGTTACCCCACAGATCCTGCCAGCCCTGCCAACTCCACCCTGCAGCACAGCCCTGGTCCCCAAACCCCACCCTGCCTGCAGCCCTGGCACCCCAAACCTCCCCTCTCCCTGCAAAGGCCCCGTTCTGAATTATTTACCCCTCATCTGTATCGCCAGATTCTGCAGCCAAATAGCAGCTGGTGACCTGTGTGGGAGCCCTGTCACCTCTGCTGCCCACATCCTGCTCCTGGTCACACTCTGAACCCAAACCCTGCCCTGCCTGCAGCCCTGGCACCCCAAACGTCCCCTCTCCCTGCAAAGGTCCTGTTCACACCACTGAATTATTTACCCCACATCTGCATCAGCACATCCTGCAGCCAAGCAGCAGCTGGTGACCTGTGTGGGAGCCCTGTCACCTCTGCTGCCCACATCCTGCTCCTGGTCACACTCTGAACCCAAACCCTGCCCCTTCTTTCCCCCTCATTCCCCCAAATCAGCGACAGAATTTGGGGAATGACCCCCAGGGAGCTCCCCCAGACCTGGTTCTCGTGGCAGGGCCCCTGGCAGTACTCGGTGAGGGTCTCCAGGGTCTGGGTGATGAGAGCCACGTTGTACTCGTTGATGTAGAGGCCCAGCAGCCCCAGGCCGCCCGTGGTGGAGCCACACATGATGTCCAGGAACTGCAGCGTCTCACACACCAGGTTGTAGTTGGTTTTGTTGTTCTGGCACCGCAGGAAGTTCTGGGGAGCAGAGCCCAGCAATGGGGTCCTGATCCCTCTCTCTCCCCACACCCCTGCAGCTGCAGTTTGAGGGACATTTGGGGTGTGACCACCCCGGGAACCTTGGGAGTAGATCCCAACCCCACAGCCACAAACTCCTCCCCACAAGGAACGATGCACTGCACGTGGGGAAACTGAGGCACGGAGCCACCAGTCCCACAGCATTTTGGGGCCAAACTGGGGCAGCTCCCAGCTTTTCCAACCCCAGAGAGCCCCAGCACCGACCTGCAGGTCGCGGTTGTGGTTCTCGCAGAGCAGCTGCAGGAAGCGCAGGATGGGCTCCATGATCAGCACCGTCACCCCCATCTCGTTGTTCTGGCCCTGCTCCCCGGGCTCGTGGCCCTTGCGGAACCCCACGGCCATCGGGAACCGCGTGGGCGTGCCGGGCAGCAGGAAGGTGTCACCTCGTCCTGCAGGGAATTGTCCCCCTCATCAGCACTGGCTGTCACCCAGCCAGATATCTGGCCCCGCTGAGGGGACAAAGGGACGCGGCTCGGTACCTTTGGTGCCAGGGTCTGGCTCGTCCTTGTCCTCGCGGGGTTTGTTCCCGATGTCACTCATGTTCACCGACACCGTGGACTTGGTCTCCTGCTGCGCCTTCTTCATCCGGTCGTGCAGGACCTTGAAGAACTTCTCGGACTTCTTGTCGCTCGTCATGAGGTTGTAGAAGGATTTCTGGTAGAAGGGCGCTCGTTCAGGTCCCCACCAAACTGTCCCTGCCTGTCCCTCCGAGCACTGCAGACCTTGTCTGAGATCATCTGATTTTTGCCTGCAGCCCCACTGGGTTTTCACACACACGCAGCTTTTCAGCTTCCCTCTGACAAAGGGTTTGGGATAACCCTGCGGGACCCCCGCAAGCGCTGCAGCCCTGAGCCATTTTAGGAATTCCCAGCAGAGGGCATCAGCAGAACTCCAGAAACAACCTGGAACCACCTGCCCCTCCTGCAGCCTCCAGGCGTGGAGCTGGGAAGCTCAAATCGCCAGATTTCAGTAAAAACAAGAGGTATTTTGGCCAGGGTGCCCACTGGACCCCCACAGTGCCCACACCCTGCCCTGGCTGCCCAGCCCATCTCAGCACCTGGATCTCGGTGTTGCCGCCGTCCAGCAGGCGGATGGCCAGCAGGATGCTCTCCTGGAAGATCTTCTCATTCTTGGTGTTCATGATGAGGTCGGCCACCAGCTTGGTGGCCCCTTCGCGGTCCAGCCGGCACTGGACAGCGGCGATGGCTGACCAGTCCTGGTCCTGGCCTGGGCGAGGGGACACGAGGGGATGTGATGCTGTGGTGGCACAGAGCCAGCACAGCTCCACCTCTGCAGGGACACCTCAGTGCCATCCCTTCCCCTCCCCAAACCCTCTGCTCCCGTGGAGGTGGGGATGTGACAACCAGCCCCAGGCCTGGTCCCATTAGGGCTTGGGAGCCGGGAATTTGAGTAGGAAAGGAGGGGAAGGGGCAGGAGAGGAGCACTCACCTCCCCCAGCAGCGTCCCCCATCTCCCCCTTGGAGCTGGACCTCTTGTTCTGCAGGTAATTGTTCATGAGCATTTTCCGCAGCAGGTTGCCCTGCCAAGGCAAACAAACGTCACCGGTGTCCCCACGCCAAGGCTGAGGGCAGGGCAGAACGGGCTGGGCACCCCTGGGTGCCCGGGGAGGGCTCTGCCAGCCTGGGAGAGGGGCTGGCATGAACCTGGAACACAGAGCTCACCCTCTCTCCGTACTTGTTCCTCTTCACCAGCATCTGCTGCAGCGTCCTCAGCACCTTGATGCAGAGCTTCTCCTCCGTCTCCATGAGGTCCTTGGTGTGCTGCACCAGCCTGGCACGGCAAAGCCATCGTCACACAGCTGGCAGGGACCCGGGGACCCCGGAGAGAGCCACCCCCGCCGCCCCTCGGGGCTGCAGGCACACAGGGATGCACAGCCCAGCCGGGATGAGGGTCCCCAACCCTTCCCAACACCCCCAGCACCCCCAGGGCAGCCCCAAACCAGCCTCACTTGGACAGGAACCCCCCGCTCTCGCATCGCTGGAACGCCTCCGTCCCCTCCATGAAGAGCAGCTCGGGCCGGTGCAGGACGTCCACCAGCACGGACAGCTCAGCCTCCACCAGCGGCTTCAGGCGATCCTCCAGGGCGTTGATGATGTCCTGCAAGGCCCAGCACGTCTCCTCAGAGCCAGGGGACACACGGGAACAAGAGGGACCCAGAGGAACGCCAGTGCCCTCCCATCACCGGAGCCCTGCCACACCCTGTGCCTGTACCTGCAGCTTCTCGATGATGTTCTTGTAGTCCCACTGGTTGGGGGTGGTGGACACGCGGGGGAAGGTGCGTGTGGCTGCCTTGTAGCTGGAGGTGTTCCTCTGCACCGTGCTGGTGGAGCTGCTGTTGAGCAGGGAGCTCACGTGGGCGTCCAGGTCCATGGGCAGCGCAATGGAGCGGCTCTTGGCTGGGGACATGGGGACAGCGTTGGGACGGCCACCACCCGGCTGGGTCCCCACCACCCTGTCTGGGCACCCCCTTTGTCCCCCTGCTTTTTGCAGGGTTCCATGTTTGGAATTTTGTAGTAGAAGTTCCCATGCATTTTCTATAAACACAGTCCTTGTTTTTCCTAACTGGCCGGGATTGTTTTGAACTTTTAGATTGTTTTTCATTCCTTTCCCCTGGGGTGGAGAAAGATGAGTGACCATGTCTTTATCCTGTGAACTTACAGAGGTGGGAACCTCTTTCACCAATCCATGATTGTCTTTAGAAACAGATATAAATGAGAGAATAAAGACGGGCAGGGCCCTTTTGGGTGGTCCTGCCTGGTGATTCAACTGCTGCTCTGAAACCTGCGTGTTTCTTCTGTTGCCAGCAGAGCAACACCCCTTCACCAGTGTTCACTCCATTTGCAGCAGAGATTTGGGGTAAATTCACGAGTAAACTCCTCCAGGCTGGTATGTTTCTGATTGTTCCCACACATCCCACCACCCACAGCCCCACACAGGGTGCAAACAGGCCCCAGCCCCAGTTTTTGGTTGGGAAAGCCCAGCGTGGAGCAGCTGCAAGCACCCAGCCTGGAATTCCAAAAAGGGAAATCCCCACCCAGAGCCCAACCAGCAGCAATCCTTTCCACGGTGACTCAGTGCTAACAGCCCTCAGCCCGAGCCAGGCAGCTGCATGCCGAGGGCAAAGTCCTGGCCAGGGAAAGCCACTGTCAATGTTGGCTTTGTGTCCGGGCAGGGACACACCAGGGAGCTCCCAAGCCAAGCCCAGCCTCGGGTTATCCCCACATTATCCTGGGCGTGCCGAGATGACGCTCAGATAAAAGCACATTTTGGAGCTGAATGTGCCCGTGCCCGGCTGGCAGCCGCTCACCGTGGTGTCCTGCCACCCCCACAGGAGGGACACTGTGTGTCCTGCTCGCTGCCAGGCAGAGACAGCCCAGGGTGGCTGTGTCCCTTGTCCCCTGCCCCCAGCAATGGCTCCTTACCGACCATGGCCAGCGTGCGGATGCAGGACTCCACCGAGCTCTTGTGCTGCTGCTGCAGCCACGGACACTCCAGCAGCCTCATGGTGGACTGCAGGAGCTGCACCACGATGGTCTGGTGCGTCTGGAGGGGACAGCAGTGTCAGAAAATCGTGGTTTGGGGGGTGCTGGCTGTCCCCTCCCTGCCACCCCGCCCACGCCCTGTCACCTGCAGTGAGGTGCTGTTCTCCGAGAAGGGCGAGCTGAAGAAGGCGTTGATGGTGTCCAGCACCACTGTCAGCACGTATTTCTCCAGCGTGGCGTCCGGCAGGCGCTTCTCCCGCTTCTTGCACATCTGTGAGCACGGGGAGGGCACTGATGCCACCAGGGCCACCTCATTTGTACCCAGAGGCTGCTGGGACCGCGTCCAGCTGAGGGATGTGGCTGATGGCACAGCTCCTGTGGCCACCCCAGAGAGCCCTGACCGCTCCCCAGTCCCATATGTGACATCTACAAGAGTCTCTACAGTGCCCCAGCCCCACAGGGTCTTGGTGACACCACCCTGTCCCCATCCAAGCCACCACTGCTGTGTCCCTCCCACCCAACCCTCCCCATGCACCTGGGCCATGTCCAGGGTGAAGTTCTCGAAGAGGGTCCAGATGTGGTTGCTGGTGTAGATCTCCTTCATCTCCACCTCCGTGTCCACGTAGCAGTGGTTGACAAAGTTCACGTAGGCCATCTTCACCTGCCAGGGAGGGGCGAAGGGGCAGGGACACCGTCAGGGGACAACCACTGCAGGGCCACCGTCACCCTGCTGGCTGCCACCCCGTACCTCCGTGATGCAGTCCTCGTGTGTCACCACCCGCACCACGTCCTCCAGGGGCAGCAGGGACGTGCACTTGATCTCGGTGTAGACGTTCTTGCCCTCGGCGCAGGCGGCCAGCAGGTCCACCAGGGAGATGTGGTACATCAGGGGGCTGTTCTCCTCCACGCCGTCCCTGGCTGCCGTCATCATCTCCAGCAGGGTGGCCAGCGAAGCCTTGTCATTGTAAAAGACCACCACGTCGTCCCCGGCGTTGGTCAGCTGCAGGGAAAGGGTCAGCGGTCAGCGGTCAGTGGTCACCACTCTGAAAAAGGAGGGTCAGAAACCTCCAAGGCCAGTGGTGTCCCCTTGCCGCCCTGCTTTTTGCAGTGTTCCATGTTTGGAATTTTGCAGTAGAAGTTCCCATGCATTTTCTATAAACACAGTCCTTGTTTTCCTAACTGGCCAAGATTGTTTTGAACTTGTAGATTGTTTTTCATTCCTTTCCCCTGGGGCAGAGAAAGATGATTGACCATGTCTTTATCCTGTGGACTTACAGAGGTGTTAACCCCATTCACCAATCCATAATAATCTTCAGAAACAGATATAAATGAGAGAATAAAAAAGGGCAGGCCCTTTTTAGTTGGTCCTGCCTGGAAATTCAACTACTGCTCTAAAGCCTGCGTGTTTCTTCTGTTGCCAGCAGTGCAACATCCCCTCTGCAATGGGGGATGAGTGGCCAGGAAGCAGGGACAGGGATTTGTGTTTATAGGGAGAACAAGGCTGACAGGGATTTGTGTTGACAGGCATTTGCAGTGCAATCAAAATCTGTAGGACTCCCAAACTGGCTCTTGGACCTTGCACTGAGCCCCTGGTGACGGTTGATGGCCACTCAAGGTGGTCACTGGGGCCGGCTGGTTCCAAGGAAGATCCAGCACGGCTGGAAGGCTCTTCTCAAGGAATGAGCCAACGGTGCAGGTTCCAAGAGCCATGTCCTGCTTCCCCCACATTCCTGCCCTGCAGGAGAGGTCCTCACCTCGGTCATGATCATGTCCTGGCACTTCTTGACGTACTTGCCCTCGGCCTTGATGATGGTGTGCAGGAAGTCGAGGTACTGGACGTGGCGGCCGTGGGTGGCCACGCAGTGGATGAAGTGCTGCGGCACCGTCTCGTTGATCTCTGAGCACAGCTGGTAGTTGTTGAGGAAGATGTGCTGCATGGTCTCTGCCTCCAGCAGCTGGGGACAAGGGGCAGAGTGGCATCAAGGGGCTGCAGGGACTGTCCCCAGCTCCTGCCCTGCCTGGTATCTCCTCCTGGCTTTTCCATCCCATGCTCTCAGCACCAGGAGCGGTGCTGAATTCTCTCCCTGTGCTGCTGCCTTCAACCAGCCCTTGGTGTCCTCTCCTTACCCCCGGGGTCAGGAACAGGTTGAGGTGTTTGTGCAGCAGGGCCTGGTTCTCCTGGTTGCCAGCACAAAACTTCTGCAGGAACTGGTGGGTGAACTTGAGGATCTCCATCATCTTGGCATCGCCCTGAGAGAGGGACAGAGGAGAAACACGCGGAGCTGGGAGGGGTGGGAGTGACAGGAGGCCACTCAGGGGGAATCCCCACGTGTCCCCTTTGCCCTGGGAGCTCAGGACCAGTCGGGTCCTGCCCACCCACCTTCTCATAGGGGATCTGCAGCAGGTCCAGCATCACTTTGTGGGCATCCATGTTCTTCAGCAGGCGCTGCTGCTTCTTGCGCACCTGCTCCCCCACCCCGCACATCTTGTTGAGTCTCTCCAGGATCTGGGGACAGAGGGACCACAGCAGGCAGGGGCTGAGCCTGGAGCCACTCGGGATGGCCACCAGCCCCGGGGCTGCTTTGCATTCCAGATATTCTCTCCAAAGTCCTGGGTGTTCCCTGCTTTGCTCAGAAATCTTGGCATCCCCTCAGGGATCCTCCCTGCAGTGCCATGCAGAGCCCTCGTAGCTGTCACCCACCCAGTCCCCTCCAGTCCCCCCAGTGCAAGGATGTGACAGCTTTTTTTCCTTGCTCTGAGCTGGCAGGAGCAAGCCAGGCTTGGTCTTGTTTCTACTGAAGCACAGGAGAACTTGGAATGCCCCCACGGGATTTCATCCCTTCCCTTCCTGCCGGGGTTTGGTCTCACTCACCCCCTTCACTATCTGGTAGTTCTCGCTGCTCTTCTCTCCTGGAGCAATGACCTCCTCGTCAGCACCGTGCTGCAGGGGACACAATGGCACTGGGGTCACCCCGTGCCACTCCAGCTGCACCCCACAGGACCCTCCTGGAGCCTCCCCACTGAGCCCATCGAGAGGCATCAGGTGTTGGATTAAGGTGAGCTGCCCCCCTACCTCCCACTCCTTTCCCACCCTGAATCTCCGGGCCTTGCTCAGGGCTCTCACCTCCTTCTTCTCCTTCTTGTTGCCGTCCCCTGTGCTGTCCCCTTTGGTGCTGCCCTTCTTGTCCACCCAGAGCTCTGATTTCTCCACCATCGTGCGGAGTTTGTCCAGCTCTGACTTGATCACCTTGTAGTTCTCCACGTCCTGGGCTGAGATCAGGAGCTGGACCTGCAGTGACATTCCCGGGGGTTTCCAGTTCGGGCCACAAATCCAGATCTCCCTCCCAAGGAAAAAGGGCCAGGACCCACCCCACATCCCCCAGCCACAGCCAGGTGTGGGGTGCTCCAGGTCCCCCCTCAGCGTCACCTGTTTGAAGGTGTGCAGGACCTCCTGCCTCTGGCTGAAGTGCTTGAAGAGGAGCTGCAGGGAGCCGGAGATGAGCGGGGGGTAGTCGTGCATGGTCAGGTGGATCAGCACCCGCAGGAACATCCTCCCTCCCTCGTCATCCACCTCCAGCATGCTGCTCGACTTCCTGGGGCAGGACAGAAGAGCTGGGCATTAACACAGAGCTGACAGGGATGGCTTTAGAGCCTTCAGAGCCTCCTCATCAGCTGCAGCTCCCAGCCTGGGCGGGATGGATGGGAAGGGAAGGGCCCCATGGCCAGGGCAGCTATGGGGGACAGGGACTCACCCCACACCAAACATGGCCTCGGCGTGCTCCCCAATCCGGTCCAGGTTCATGGCTGCAGCTGCAGGGGGAGGAAAGGAGTGAAAAGGGTGGACAACGCCAGCCCTGTGTCTTGGCAGGAACCCACAGGAACCAACCCAGCTCCCTGATCCTGTTCCCACCAAAACATAAACTCCATCCCTCCCTGCACCCTGCTGGCGGCAGCTGCTGGAGATGTCACCTCTGCCACCCGTGTCCTCCCAGCCCCTGGGGTTTGCCCAGCTGGGGGTGTACCAGGAGCAAAGTGGGAGAGTTACTTGTGGAGTCAAAGGCCGGAGCTGTCCCGTCGGCCGCGCTGTCCTGCATGGGGTAAACCTCCACAAACTCCTTCTTGAACACAGAGAGCAGGTAGGAGATCCTGTAGTCCAGCCGCACGTTCAGGATGAACTGGAAGCAGCAGGGAAGGAGAAACCAGAAGTGACTGAGTGCCCCCTTCACACCAACTGTGCCCCTGCTTGAGAAAATCACATTCCACACCCCCACCCACAGGTCCCACCACTCCATCAGCCTCAACCTGCAAGATCTCCAGGATCTTCAGCTTGGTCTCCATCACCACAATGTTCTCGTTCTCAATGCTCCTCCCTCTGTCCACCTGCTCCGGGGCAGAGCCGGCACTGAGGCTGGGGGTGCTGAAGATGGACTGTTTCCTGCTCAGCACCATGGTGGACATCATCTGCCCCACGCCCTGGATCGACCGCCGCACGTTCTTCCCTGCGGAGGCAGCCACAGTTAGTGTGGGTGGAGAGGGAGGTGGCAGAAGACCATGAAAGGACCCACTTGGACTGGAAAATGCTGCAGATTTAATCAGAGAACGAGCAGAAGGCACAAACATGGCCAAAGGCTCACCACCCCATGTCCTGCTGCCCACCCGGCCACGTCAGCAAACCAGTGTCTGCTTTTCTTGCCACCAAAACTGGAAAGCACTGGGCAGACCACGGAAAACACTGGGCAGACCATGGAAAACGCTGGGCAGACCATGGAAAACACCTCCCTGGCCATGGACAGGCACTCACCTGTCACCTCGTCATTGTAGACCGCCTGCATCATCAGCTGGGGGTTCTGGACGCAGTCGATGATGCCCAGCAGGGTCCGTGTCAGGCGCAGCAGCTCGCTGAAGCTGTAGAAGCCGAAGTAGATGAGGTTGTGGGCAAGGCTGACGACCTGGGGGAGGACAAGGCAGCTCCAGACCTCGCCCTGCTCGGGGCTGAGCAGGACAATCCGGTGTGGGGGACAGGGACAGTGCAGGGGCAGCAGCACTGTCACACCCTGCAAGGTGCCGGTGACACCGGCGGCGCCCGCACCTCGAAGGTGAGCTTGTTCTTCTCCTCGTTGGCGAAGGGCACGGCCTCGCTCACCACGTTGTTGAGATAATCCTCCACGAACTCCATGGTGCTGGCAAACTTGTTCTTCTTGTCGTCGCGCGAGACGTTGAGGTTGGAGTCGTAGCTGCCGGTGGGGGGACACGTCAGGGTGAGCTGGGGACAGCGGGTGTCCCCACACCCGGCTGGCAGGAGCAATGTCCAGGCAGCTCCTGAGCCATTGTCACCAGCAGTGATGCTGTGACAGATGGAACCCACTTCCTTCTGAGGGCTCAGACCTACCCAGGTCACTCCCCATAAACACTCCCCTGCCCTGGCATCTGCCACCCCCTGTCCTGCCCTGTCCCTCAAAGCCACCCCGAGCCCCGGTGCGTCTCACTCTTTGATGGTGATGGCCGTGGGGATCTCTGTCCAGAGCCGCGCAAACTTGACGGGCATCACCAGCTCCTGGGGGTCCCTGTCCACGTGCACGTGCAGCATGAGGTGGCAGAAGGAGGCACGCAGGTCGAAGGGCAGCATCTCATCTGCCATGCACAGGAAGATCAGGTCCACCCCAAGCTGCTGGGAGATCTCCTTGATGGCCAGGTACTGGCGGTCCAGGCACATGCGGGCAAAGAGCTTCAGCTGGTACCTGCCCGGGGGTGAGGGGGAGAGGGAGTGAGGCTGTGCAACCCTCACGGCCTCAAGCTGGAGAGGAGGTGCCCCAGGAGCGTCACCTGTAGTAGCTGAGGACGTTCTCGTCGTGGGCGTTGCCAGCCCGGGCCTCCTGCGCCAGCTGCCGGATGCTTTTCTCGTGGTGGTCGTTGTTCTTGTCCGTCCAGGTGAGCCAGACCTCCTCCTCCGAGTACTCGATGCTCAGGTACTCGTGGGTCTGGGACATCTCCTTCACTGGCCTCAGCCTGGCACGGGAAAGGGGAAATCTGGAGGTGCTCCCGTGGATGGAGGGGCTGCACCTTCAGGGGTGACGGGGCTGCAGTGGGACCAGGCCCACCCTGTAGTGGGTTTGTTGTAGGGTGGGGAGAAGGCATTTTTGAGGGTTTTGTTCGACTTCTCATTATCCTGCTCTGATTTTGTTAGAAATAAACTTAATTCATCTCTCTAATTAGAGCCTGTTTCGCCTGTGGTGGTACTTAATGAGTGATTTCTCCTGCTCCTTATCCCAACCCATGAAACCTTCGTTAGATTTTCTCTCCTCTGCCCAGCTGTGGAGGGGAATGAGTGAGAGGCTTTGGTGGGTGCCTCACACCTAACCCACACCAAACCCCCGACGTGGACAGCCTCTCCCTCGGCCACTCACTCGGTTTTGATGAGGATGTCGCTGTTCTTCGAGTCCAGCACGCACTTGCAGATCAGCTCCTGCGTGACGGGGATGGCGATGTGGTTGGACACGCAGAGATCCGAGAGATAATCCAGGAACCTACCAAGGAGAGTCAGCTCCGCCGTGAGAGGGGAGTTCCCCAGGGCTCCCCTTTTCCCCTCCCGCCCCGCCGAGCCCCCGCACGCACCGTGGCTCGCGGTTCTTGCGCACCAGGCTGACGAAGGTCTCCACCTCGGTCTTGGTGATGTGCTTCTCCAGCAGCTTGCGGTTGTTGTGCAGCAGGGCCGTGATGGTGTCCTCGGCCAGGATGTCGTAGCCGATCTGGGACTGCATCATCCCGAACTGCTTGGCAATGTGCTCCTGCAGCGGGCACAGAGGGGCTGTCAGCGATGTCCCCCTGCGCCCCCGGGGCTCCATGGGGACGGGGAGGTCCCCCCCGGCACCTGGTTCTTGCGGTAATCCTCCTGGGAGTGCCGGAGCACGCGGTAGCACAGGCGGAACATGTACTGGTAGGGAGCGTTCTTCTGGTCCGACAGCTCTTCCAGCCTCACCAGGGGCCCTTCCCCGCCCTTGTCCTTGAACGGGGCCTTCAGGATCCCAAAGATCTGCCCAAAAGTGGAGGTCAGGGCTGTGTCCTGCTCCACACCAGCCCCCCGTGCGTGGCTGGTGCCCCCATGGCATGTCCAGCCCCGCACCACGGCATGAGATGGAGGCCACACTCTCCTCTGTGGGGTTTTCTGTCCCTCTGGCCCCCAGAGTGGCCCTGAGCAGGACAGGACACCTCCACAGGACATGTCCCAGCCTTGCTGGGGTGCAGGGCCCCAGGGCCACCCACCTGCTTCAGGATGTTCTGCTCCCGCATCAGCTTCTGCCGCTCCCGGTTGGGTTTGGTCACCACAATGTCCAGCACGTTCTGACCATTGTTGGGGACATCACTGACGAAAAACACCAAGTCCTCCAGCAGCTGGATCACGAACCTGCGAAGGGACACGGGGTGAGTGGGCTGGGGGCTGCTCACCTGCCCAGACTCGGGTCCCTGCAGTGCTGCTGGTGGGTTTTGGGGACCAAAGAGCCTCAGAAACCCGCCAGGGGAGCTGCTGGCTGATCCTGCGCTCCCTGATGGAGGTCAGTGCATGGATCTGCAGCCCTACGGTTTCTATACATGCCAGGGTGACTGTCAGGGGGGCTTTGCTCGTGGCTGACACCAGGGATTCTGCATTTAAGGCCTCTGCCCCTGTGGCCACCCCCGTGGGACCCGCGTGGGCCAGGCTGGCAGGGCGGGAGCCGCTCGCTCTGTCCTGCAGGGATTTGTGTTTGCTCAGGAAGCACCAAGAACCCACCCAACTAAAAATAATAGGGTGACGAAGGAGGCCGCCCCTATCGTGGGGCCATCTCCCAGTCCCCCTCGGATATTTTCCCGGGATATTTTTCTAGGGTATTTTTCTAGGATATTTTCCTCGGATATTTTTCCAGGAGGGGCCGGAGCAGGGCCGTGCCGTTATCTGGTTTCCTCGCCAGGCTCCTGGGAGAAGCAGGCGTGGATTGGGGCTGTGGGCAGGGAAGCAAGGGCAGTGCTGGCACCAGCAGCAGGCAGGGGCCTCATCCCGCTGGGGAGCCCCTGGAGGAGCCCCTGGAGCACGGCCCCATCTCCCTGGGGCCTTTTACCTCCGGTCGTTCTGGCTGAGGAAACCCTCGTTCATCTTCTCCACCACGTTGGCCAGCATGGAGCTGGCGTCGTTGGCAAAGTCCAGGTCCCGAATCTCGGACACGGGCACGGAGACGATGGCAAAAGCTTCTTTGTCCTCCTTGGTGGGGCACGTGCCCAGCTGGGAAGCAACAGGGAAGCAGCGTCACACAGACAGGGCCATGCCAGGCGTGTCCCCATCGCCTGCCACCAACCCCGTTGACATCAGTGACCCAGTTTGTCCCCATCAGAGGGGCTGGGGTGGGCTCTGGGTGACTGGGGTAGCCTCTGCATTACTGGGGTAGCCTCTCTGGATGACTGGGGTGGGTTCCAGGCTGGTGTTCACCCACCCCTTTGGATCATCCAGGGTGTACCAGACCCCGGGTGCTGGGAGGGAAGGAGCACCCTGAGAACTCTCAGGGCACAGTGAATGAGCCCAGGCAGGGAAGGGGGCAGCAGGGCTGTACCATGAGGCGGATGGGCCTCTCCTCGTCGATGTCAATGGGCACGTTGGTGCTCTGGATCCAGGTGTTGGTGCAGAGGTGGCGCAGCCTCACGTAGGAGTTCCTGCCAACAGCACAATGTCCTGATGGGTGACCCCCACAGAATGTCCTGGCGGGTGACCCCAATGGGGACACGCCAGCACTGCCCTCCCCATAGCACCCACCCTCCTCCCCTCATCCCCACCCTCATCCACACCCCGCTGCCGTACCGTGGCACGAAGGAATCCGTCTTCTGCAGCGTGGTGGGGTCCAGCTCGAAGAGGGAGGCGATGTCGTTGCCGTGGGGCACGGCCACCAGCCGGTACTTGATCTTCTCGCCCGTGTTCCTGCGGCTGGCGCGGCTGCTGCCCCCCTGCACGGTGGGGAGGGGGGGTCTCTGAGCCCGGCTCGGGGGTCCCCCTGTGCCCACAGCATTGGGGGGGGGACACAGCAGAAGCTTTGCCAGGGCTGAGCCTCACACGAGCAGAGCACAAGCGGCGTGGATGCACCTGAGCTACAAGGCCCCCCCCGCTCCAAACCTCGCTGACAGCAGAGGAAAAACCCCCCTGAACATCCAAATCTCTCATCTACCGAGCGTTCCCCCGTGGCCTGGGGAGCTGACATGCACTGGGACCCCTCTGAGAGGTTCTGGCAGGGTCCTCTCACAGGTGGGACACTGCTCTAACTGCGGGGCAGGCGATGCTGTGCTGGCACAGCGGGACAAACTCGGCTGCGGTCCCCTCAGAGGGGGCATTTTTGGGGCATTTCCCTGCTTTCGGGCCCTGGCTGGGAGCTGGCGTGCTTGGGGCAGCGGCAGCAGCGCTTCTGCTCACCGTGGGCGCTGCTTTGGGCTCAGCCACGTCTCCTTTATAACTTGGGTTTTCCTGAAAAGTCAAAGAGGGAGATGAAAGGCAGCTGTCATTCCTCCCGCTCGGTCCCTCCAGAGCCCTGGGGATGGTGTGTGATCCCTATTCCTGCCTTCCCTGAACACAGCACGGAGAGGAAACCTGCCCAGGTGGGGCTGGAGGTTGTGACCTGCACCCAGTTCATGGTGGCCCAGCCCTGGGAGTGGCATGGGGGAGCCCAGGGGAGCAGATCTGGGCTCTGGGTGATGGCAAGGATGCCCTGGAGGCTCCAGGCTGAGCTCCCAGTGAGCAGCACCAGCCCAGGATGGGAACAGGCTGAGATGTTCTTTCCTCTTCAGGTGTCAACAGAGCGTCTTTGGGTTTGAAGCTCTCATTTCAGAGCCCCTGAGTTTGCTGTTTTCCATCCCACAGTGATGGAAGGGCCCTGGGGCTGCCCTTGGTTGTCTTCTCCAGCTGGGGAGCGTCCCCAGGATGTCCCTGCTGCCCTGGCCTGGCAGTGCCAGACACACCCCAGTACCCAACTGCAGCAACTCCTTCATGCCTCTGCCAGGAGGCCTCGAGCTGGCCTTAAATGAGAGCATAAAAACCTGGCAGTTGGCACTTCCAGACCCAGACTGTGCCCCCACCCTCTGCCAGGCGAGGACAGCAGGATCAGTCACGTCCCACTTCCAGCGCACCGGGCTGTGCCAGCCGGCCCCTTGGCACGGGGTGAGCACAGAAACGCCCCAGCCACCCCCTCCTGGGCCAGGAAAGGAGCCAAACTCAGCTGTCTGGGCAAGTGAACCCCTTCCCTGTGGGATTTCAGGGGGGAAATTTGGCCCTAAACCAGGTAAACGATGGCGATGCTCAGGTGTCGACATCTCCTGCGAGCAAGGAGGAGTCACAGGAGCTCCCAGAGCAAACTGGGGGGAGACCAGAGGAAATGCTGGGCATCTCCCCCTGCCCGAGGTGGGCACTGCCTTTGCAAGGGGTGCCACAGCCCCAGGGCACCTTCCTGCACCCCTCTGCCACCCCCTCACCTCCGCTGCCAGGTAGTTGCCCGTGGCGAGGTGCTTGAAGCGGTAGAGGCCATTCCAGTGCCCGGCTCCCCCTCGGCACGGGTCGTGGTGAACCACCTGGGAGAGGCAAGGGGAGAGCTCAGCCACGGCAGGGAGGGACTGGGATGTCCCCAAACGTCCCCTCCATGCCCTCCCCGCTCACCTCCACCTCCCACAGGGCATTAGAGCTGGTGGCCGAGGTGGCCGACTGGCGCAGGGTGGTGCGCAGGAAGACGTGCAGCTTGCCCTTGTACTCGTCACAGGTGAGGAACTTCTCCTGCTCGGCGTGGAACAGCCTCACCACGTCCCCCTGCACCAGGAAACGGCAGTGAGAGACAAAGAATCATGAAATCTTTCAGCTCCAAGATCTCCAAGATCATCAAGTCCAACGTTTCACCACCATGCCCATGAAACCTTATCCTGAAGTGTCTGTCTATTCATTTTTTAACACCTCCAGGGCTGGTGACTGTCCTGGAGAGCCTGTTCCCATGTTTAACCACTCAGTCAGTGGAGAAGTTTCTCCATGGCTCTCCTGCAAGGCAATGCCTCTCCTCTTGTAACCCCCCATGCTGCAAAGGGGACAGGATTCCCCCTGGACACAGCTCCCAGCTGCATGGCAGAACTGTGGCACCCTGGGGACCACAGGGCACTGTCCCCTCTTCCCATCCAACCTCCCTGAGCTCTGCTAGAACCTGTCCCAGGCAGCACAAACGCTCCTCTGAGCTCAGGGCACAGAGCACCCTGCACTGCCATCACCCCCGTTATCCACGCAGTGACCCCTCTGCTTCTACCCCCAGGGATAAACGGATGTGAATCCATCACTCCCCACCCTGGAGCAGGCAGGGGCTCCGCTCCCCGCCGTGTTTAAGGCATGAACACCCCGGGAAGGAGGATGTGGGGAGCTGGGATCAGCTCCTGACAATCCACATCCATCCAGCTGCTTCCTGGAGCACCTCAGCCCCGAACAATAGCTCGGCAGGGAAAGTTCCTTTCCCAGGCAGCGGCTGAGGATTGTCCCCGCACTGCTGGCACCGAGTGGGCCTGGGGTTGTCCCCAAAACTCAATTTAACACCCTCAGGCAAAGGGTAATTTGTGCCCTCGGCTCCCTGCTGCCGGCAGATCCCAAAATATCCCGGCCCCGCCTCGCTGTGCTGTTCTCCAGGTGATGAATTCTCCCAGGAATTACGGCCCTCAAGGCAGGAGCTCTTTAGTGCCCTTGTCACGGAGCCAGGTGGCCGCTCACACGTCCTGTCCCCTCCGAGCCTGCCGGGTCCCTGCAGCCAAACCTCCTTCCTCACCCCTTTCAGCACTTCCTCCATGTGGTCGCAGAACTGCATGAACAGGTTGATTTTCCAGCTGGTGTTACAATTGACCGAGTTCACCTAGGGAGCAGGAGAGCGCGGTCATGACCTCAGAACAAAGGAAAAAATGGGAAAAAAGAAGAAAAAAAAACCCCATCCTCTTGTACCTCCTTGCAGCCAGCGTTGTCAGCCAGCTCGTAGTTGCTGGCGTGCAGCGGCTGCCCGGCGTTCACGGGGTTCAGGATGACTTTGTCTCCCACGACTACCTGGGGAGCAAAATGGGAAAAAGGGGAGCCAGGATGAGCCCGGGTTCTCAGCGTGGCATGGAGCTCTTTGCACAGGGACTGCTGGGCCCCACACTCACGTTGTCCCCGTTGCTCCTGAGCTTCCAGAAGGGCTGGATGAAGAGCCAGGAGCCCTCGTTGCCGGTGGCATCCAGGGTGACCCTCATGGCGTTTTTCTCCAGCAGCGCTGGCAGCCGCTTGTTCACCGTCAGGTATTTGTTGCTCTTCATGTGCAGCAGCTGGAGGGGCAGAGGGCGGGAGAGATGAGGAGTGCAGCCCCTCCCTGAGGCTCCCCAGAGCCCACCAGCCCCCTCCCAGATTTGCTGGATCCGTGCTGGATCTCTGCATGTTCCCCCTGTAGCGGTTTGAGTTGGCCGATCCAAAATTCTGGGCCAACTCCAGCACGTCACCAAAAATTTGACTCAATTTCTGCTGAGAGATAAGGATTAGGGAGAGGAGCAAAGCAGGCTCAAGCTTTAAAGGATATAAAGGAAGTTTACCAACAAACCTAAAGGAAAGATAATAAGAACCAGAACAAACCTCCAGAACCCCTCGCCTCCCCCCACCCCTTCATCTCTTTCCCACTAACAGCGTAAAGAGAAAACACTCAGGACTTTTAGTCAGCTTCCCACCTCTAAAATAGTCATTCTNTGGGAGTCGGGGTCCCAGCAGGGTCACTCATCCCCTTGGCTTTGGGAAGGGCTGGGATGGGGGTCAGTGTCCCTCTGTCCCCCAGGGCCACAATGGAACACCCAAGAGCTCAGCCCAGGCTCACAGTGTGACCCTGACCAGCCCCAGGAATTCCATGAGGATTTTAAAAACTAGGACAGGGACAAAACGGCACCAAAATTCCCCCAGGACAGCAGGCNGGTGGCATCCAGGGTGACCCTCATGGCGTTTTTCTCCAGCAGCGCTGGCAGCCGCTTGTTCACCGTCAGGTATTTGTTGCTCTTCATGTGCAGCAGCTGGAGGGGCAGAGGGCGGGAGAGATGAGGAGTGCAGCCCCTCCCTGAGGCTCCCCAGATCCCACCAGCCCCTTCCCAGATTTGCTGGATCCGTGCTGGATCTCTGCATGTTCCCCCTGTAGCGGTTTGAGTTGGCCGATCCAAAATTCTGGGCCAACTCCAGCACGTCACCAAAAATTTGACTCAATTTCTGCTGAGAGATAAGGATTAGGGAGAGGAGCAAAGCAGGCTCAAGCTTTAAAGGATATAAAGGAAGTTTACCAACAAACCTAAAGGAAAGATAATAAGAACCAGAACAAACCTCCAGAACCCCTCTCCTCCCCCCACCCCTTCATCTCTTTCCCACTAACAGCGTAAAGAGAAAACACTCAGGACTTTTAGTCAGCTTCCCACCTCTAAAATAGTCATTCTACAGTGGTGGAGAATGTGGTTTTTTCACTGGACAGGTCACTGACCTTACCAGAAACCTCAGTCAAGGTAAAACCACCACAGCCCCGTACCTGGATGACGCTCCCGTACTTCACCACGTCCCCGTGCACCTTCTTGTTCTCCGTCTCATTCTGCTTCTGCTCCATCTGCGCCGCGTGCTGCTCCCAAAGGAGAGGAGCTGAGTGTGGGGCAGAGCCCTCCTCCCTCCCCAGGAGCAAATCCCAGCAGGGGCACTCATCCCCTTGGCTTTGGGAAGGATGGGATGGGATGGGATGGGATGGGATGGGATGGGATGGGATGGGATGGGATGGGATGGGATGGGATGGGATGGGATGGGATGGGATGGGATGGGATGGGATGGGATGGGATGGGATGGGATGGGATGGGATGGGATGGGATGGGATGGGATGGGATGGGATGGGATGGGATGGGATGGGATGGGATGGGATGGGATGGGATGGGATGGGATGGGATGGGATGGGATGGGATGGGATGGGATGGGATGGGATGGGATGGGATGGGATGGGATGGGATGGGATGGGATGGGATGGGATGGGATGGGATGGGATGGGATGGGATGGGATGGGATGGGATGGGATGGGATGGGATGGGATGGGATGGGATGGGATGGGATGGGATGGGATGGGATGGGATGGGATGGGATGGGATGGGATGGGATGGGATGGGATGGGATGGGATGGGATGGGATGGGATGGGATGGGATGGGATGGGATGGGATGGGATGGGATGGGATGGGATGGGATGGGATGGGATGGGATGGGATGGGATGGGATGGGATGGGATGGGATGGGATGGGATGGGATGGGATGGGATGGGATGGGAGTCGGGGTCCCAGCAGGGTCACTCATCCCCTTGGCTTTGGGAAGGGCTGGGATGGGGGTCAGTGTCCCTCTGTCCCCCAGGGCCACAATGGAACACCCAAGAGCTCAGCCCAGGCTCACAGTGTGGCCCTGACCAGCCCCAGGAATTCCATGAGGATTTTAAAAACTAGGACAGGGACAAAACAGCACCAAAACTCCCCCAGGACAGCAGGTTTTGGGACAGCACCGAACAAGGATGCTGGGCTCAGGTTTAGGATAAAACACCCAAAATCAGGGCTGTGGGGACTGGGGGCTCCTGGCAGCACCAAAAGCAAGGAGCCAAAGGCACCGTGCCAGGGGTGCCATGCCCAGAGCTGGAGCAGGCTTGGACCTGCTGCAGCAGGATGGGTCCCCAGGAGTGAGTGAGTGGTTCAGCAGCCCCTCTCCAAAACCACAGAGATTTTCCAGGCTGGCTCTGGCAGGCTCAGCAGTGAGGGGATGTTGGCACACGCAGAGCGAGGCAGGAACTCGCTGCCACGGCAGTTTTGGGAATGGCAGGGAGTGCCCCCAGCCCCGGCGCCAGGCTGGGCACAGCCCAGGCGGCTCCAGCCCAGGGCTCCCCCAAAATGTGATGGGAAACAGCGAGGGATGGAGTTGGAAGAGCCTCGGCCCTTCCCCATCCTGCCCTCACCCCTTTCAGTCCCTCTGAGGGGGAAATTGGGAAATTCTGGAATCACAGCCTGGCACTGGGAGGGAGGATGGGATGGGCCAGCAGGTCCTGAGCGCCCAGGCAGGTGAGGGCTCTGAATGTGCCTGGTACCTGTCCCCACAGAGCTCTGGGTGCCACCTGGAGTCACCTTCCATCCCCACAGAGCTCTGGGTGCCACCTGGAGTCCCCTTCCATGCCCACAGAGCTCTTGGTGCCACCCTGGGTG
>VZTZ01042628.1:258223-444831 GCA_013400955.1 Drymodes brunneopygia | reverse complement strand
CCCCGCTCCGGGACACGGCGGCCGGTGCTGTCCCCGCCCTGGGACACCACCAAATGGCTGATCGCGAGCACCCCTGAAGCCTTTGGCACTGACACACCCCCTTCTGCCCCCAAGACATAAAGTATTCTGCTTAACAAGCACGGGTACTTGCAGGAGAGACCCCCTCCCTGACAGGGGTGTTGTGGGAGCCCCATCAGGGCCAGGATGGCTGAAAGGCCGAGCATGAACCCCTCTCAAGAGTTTAATTTGCAAAGAAGAGGTTTTCTAGTGTTCTGTGATGTTTTAATATGTCCATCATTGAATCATAGAACCACAGAATGGTTTAGGTTGGAAGGGACCTTTAAGACCACTATTTCCAACCCTCCTGCCATGGGCAGGGACTCTTTCAGGGACACTAGAGCAGGTTGCTCAGAGCCCCATCCAACCTAGCCCTAAACACTTCCAGGGATGGGGAGGCATCCACAACTTCTTTGGGCAATCTTTGGGTTGTGCCAGTGCCTCACTACCCCCACAGCAAAAACTTCCTCCTAATAGCTAATCTCAACCTGCCCTCTTTCAGTTTGAAGCCATTCTCCCTCGGCCCATCACTTCATGCTCTTGTAAGAAGTCCCTCTCCATTTTTCTTGTAAGCCTCCTTCAGGTACTGGAAGGACACAATTAGGTCACACCAAAGCCTTCTCTTTTCCAGGCTGAATAAACCCAGTTCTCTCAGCCTCTCCTCATATAAGAGGTGCTCCTTCCCTCTGATCATCTGATACTATATTTACCAACAGTCTCCAGTTGAATTGTCCTGGTGATTTCATATGCCACACCTTCAAATGGAAATGACATCTTGCAGGTATAATACCCAGCGTCTGTTGGTAGCACAGATGTCATGATCAGAGATGCTGAACCTTTCAGAATGATGAATCTTTCACTGTCATCTTCCAAAGGCAGAGCATCCTGGACAAAGATCAGAAACTGATGTTATGACTCAGATAGCTGTGGTTACACCCTGTGTAACTCTCAGACAAATTATCTCTGTCTCTCTGTTATTAGAATTTCACTTATCACTGTGAAATCTGAGCAGTTCTGCTTTCCCACCAATTTCTTTTAATGTGCATCCATCTCTACAATGCCTTGTGGCACTATATGAAGTGTGAGGAATTGCTATTTTAATCTATCTATAATGTGTGTGCACAACTCTTCAATAAAGTCCACATTTTAAGATGGAAAACATATAATTTGCTCTTCCTTGAGTCATCTTAAGAGCAATCACCCAAGATTTTAGTACCCATGGAGGTTTTCACAATGTTATCACTTTCCATACCTGACCTCGAAAGAGTAATATTCTAAGGCGTTCTTTGAAGACAAGTACTTGTAATCATGCAGGATTTCACATAACTGTTACTTACCCTATAGATCTCATAAACTATTAGAAGTTCCTGCTCTGTATCCCTAAGGCTCTGTTCATACACAGTCTGGAGACTTGCTAGGGGAAGTGATGTTCCACCTGAACATGGAGGAAGCATCCCTGGGAGGCCCTACTTAATGGGTTTCACTAGAGGGACAATAAAAAGAAGCACAGTGCCAAAGAGAAGGGCCTGATATCAGGTGGCAAACCCTGGAGTTGGGTAGGTAATCCAGCCTTAAAAACAGTTGCAGTGTCTATGAAAGCATAAAACATGTAGAACACTTCACCCTTTGCTGAGTGTGCCCCAGAGAACTTTTCTGTATACATCTGCCCCAAAATTCCCAGTATATTACACTAAGCTCATGACTTTAACAACATGATGTTCAGGAGAAACGTAAATTGGAGATTTATGTGCCAAGCTGGGATGACGCTTTGCACAAAGAGGAAGTGAATGTTCTACCTTGTACCACTTGAGCTCCAGGCTTGTCCTGTTTGGTGTAAAATCCCACAGGTCAGGACAAACAATCTTTCCAGAGGTGAAGGTGAAGAGGATCTGGGGGTAGGCAATCTCCCAAGCAGCTGTTTTCTCCACAACTGTGAGGTGGATGGATACCTCGGCGCAGTAGGAGGAGTTCCTGCAGACAGAGCAGGGAAAGGTGAGCCCCCAAGAGTGATGAGGGGAACTCAAATGACACCCTGGCTCCCTTTCCCTCCTTAACAGAAGCCAAGACTGAGATCATACCAAGAGGGATGCTGGAAAATCACTGGTACTGTTCTTTTGGCACAATCTAAACATGTTGCTGACATGTCTGCCTCAGACCTTCAGTCCTTTCGTTTTAGTACAAGTTTCCTGTTCACCTTAGGCTGCAGCATGATTTTATGTGAGGAGGGGAACATGTTCACCTGAACAATAGCAGGTGTGTCATGAACCCTCCACCATTTCCTTGGAAGAGGTTTTGCCTGTGAAAACCCTAATGATTAAATTAAAAGTTTTAAGCTGTATTACATCTGCTGTTACTATTGCACAACCATAGGCGTTTCTGTAAGTACATATTATTTTTTGTAGCAAAGAAGGCATTCTGGCTTTGAAAGGTTCACAATATTTAACTTTTCTTTCTGGCCTCAAGTGACAATCCCTTCCAGACCCAAGGAAGACCGAACTGGGGGAGATAGATGCTTAAATTCTATCCTTTACAACCTCTCGAAGTCTGTTTCAGGGATGCCTCTACCCAGGGCAGTGCCTGATCCTTGAAGGGGCCAGTGAAGTCAGGGGGACTGGGCTGCCATCTCCAGGAGAGCAGCTGTGGGCTGCAAGCACACAGACTGACACTATTGCCAAGGCACTGTGGCCATCTGTCACACAGAGGCCAGATGCCCAAATCCAAAATATTTGCTCCACAGAACACAGATGCAGAGATCTGTGATAGTTTGCTTCTACCTTCATTTTACAGAGTTGATAAAAAAATCTGCTGGCTTCCCTATGGGATAATTTGCAACGGAAATGCAATTTTCTTGCACTTTATTAATCCTGTAATACTGCTAGCAACTAATTTACCTACTTGGCTTTTGCACTTCTCTTTCAAATGTTTCACAGCATTTTACTAGATCTCTCAGTAACACTGCCATAGTATTATACATTGACAAAGTGAGGCAGAGTAGTCCGAAAAGGACTTGAACACCTCAAGCAACTACTCTGCTCTAGAACTGTATTTGCAACCTTTTGTTGTGTGGGCCTCACTGTCAGTGTCTTCTCTTCTGCTCCACAACTGAAATTGCTGCTGAGACGTGTGAGGAAAGCCCAACCCGATATGCTGAGCATGATTTCTCAACTTGTCCATCTCTTCTAGTGCTGACACGCATCATTCACAAGGTGTGCCTTACAAGCAATGAGACCATGCTCCCCACAGGCAGCTCCAGGGATGCAGAGATATGTTCTCCAGTATAAACCCCAGAGCAGAGTGCCAGAGGTATACTGAGAGGCCAGCTGGCTGCAGGAGATGGCAGGGGACAGGGACCTGGAACATCTTCTGAAGTGATGCAGAAGAAAAGTGAAGACCAGGGATATGGAAGACGAAAGAGGAAATCTACCTGCAGAGCCACAATGCCTTATGGATGCTTCATAGGGCAATCTGAGGTGCAACAAGGGTATCTGTGCTCAGCAAAATGCCCCGCCTGCAGCACACCCCACTTACTGTAGCACTGACTGACTCAGAGGTGACCAGAACAAACTCTCTATACACTATTCTCCTAGGAGATTGCAGCCAAAGTGGCAACCCTGTGTCACAACTTATCCAGATTTCAGTATAGGTAACTATAGGAGACACACAATGCACTCTAAGAGTTCTGACTTCCAACATTTTTTCTCTCCAATAAGGTCAGCAAGGAAATTATCTTATCAAGAAATGTTCTGAATGTAACTGAGTTTAAAATCAAGGAAATGCATTTAGACACAGTAATTTTGTTAGTGAACTAAATTTTCTTTTAAATACCTACCTTTTTGTGCAGATATATACTCCTGAGTCTTCTAGCATCACTGGTAAAAACCAGAGTGCATTTCCTTGTGCCCAAATTCTTGAATCTTCTTCTCTTCCTGATATCACGGTATTTGAACCATTTTTATACCATGTGATATTAGGGCTCAAGGCAGAGAAATCCAAATGTTTGTATCTGGGGGAGGGGCATTTCAGAACCACAGGTTCTCCATGCAGTTCATAGTAGTGTTTGTAAAACACGGTGTGATCTGGGCAGTTTTCTATATAAATCAGAGATATTTTTACGTTACTGTCAGACAGGAACATTAAAAAGAATGGTGAGGGAAACAGAAGGAAAAAGACAAATATGCACTTTACCTGTGTTTTTGACTTGCTGGAGTCTGAAAGCATTGGCACCTGCTGTGCATGTCACCAGGACAAAGAAGAGCCCACACATTTTTTTCCACAGGAAATCAGAAGGAGAGGGTTGAAGGAAAGCATTTTGCAATCTACAAGGAAGTTTATTACAAGACAGATTATATAATGAAAATACTCAACACTATCTGAAGAGTTAACTGCTATTTTCCTCACTCCAGACCTGGGGAGCTTTGTTTCATCCCCAGTGAGCAGAAAGGTGTCTTCATCCCTAGTTTATGGGGCCTGAACTGTGGAACCAGAATATCTGGCTTGGCACACACATATCACTTCTGGCCCTTCCCTTTCACTCCAGATGAAAACAGCACACCACAAGATGCTGCTGTCCCCACAGCTTTTCAGTGCAACAGCTATGGGTGGAAAAATTTAGCTCTGCTGATTTTGCAATAAGATGTAACTGAGGCACAGGTCAGCTGCTTCGAGTGAGCTGTAGTGTAGTAGCTTGGGTGAATACAGAAGCAAAGCAGGGCAGCTAGTGTGAATCAGGCTGCAGGAAAACTTTCTGCTACAAGTAGAGCCAAGCTTTCTTGTCTCCAACAAATGTTTCTGTTGGGACAAAAACATTGACTCCCATGGCATGTATACCCATCTTGCTGGTGGTGCACAAGCAAGTTTTCAGCATGGACACTATTACTATCTGTTCTAAAAAAAAGATAAGGAAAACCCTGAACAACCTGTCTTAAAAATGAGATAGGGTGGCACTAAGGGAAAACAAAATTCTCCTCTGCCAGTCATTCATCAATTGTCATCTGTATGGGCCTGGCATGGGTGTGGCCGTGTCTGTGTACATCATTGAATGTTTTTGCTCTGCTATGAGGCCTCAGCTCCTGCTACTCAATTGATTGATTATTCTTTACCTCAGTGTGCCGTGGGCAAAAATATATATAGAACATGCTAGATAGAGGCACTAGTTTATGCTCTATGTAAGGAATTTATGAGAAATACAGTACATGTATCCACATGATACAGAAATAGAAATTGCATGCATTTAACATTACCCTAAAACTATGATGAATATTAAGTGACTGGACAACTACTTCAAATCAAAACCAAAAGCAAAAATAAATATTTCTACCAAAATAGCAAAGCCATCTTCATAGGTATACACCTTTGGGCATCTTTTGTGTATCCCATCATGCTCGTACTTCCACCATAGTTTTAATTTCTTCCTGTTCTAGAAGCTATAGTTATCTGACATCTGATCATTTGACTACAAGAAACTATTTCCAGCCTATTGTCATGTCTACAACACCACAAAACCAACCTCTTGCTCAATAATACTGTTTCATAACCATGGGTCATCTCCTCTACTTTTAGGTCTGCACGGGTTTCCAGGGAATTGTTATCGAGCTCTAGCCTCCCTCAATTACACCTGCACCAGGTGCTAGAGGCATTAACAAGCCCCAGGGTTCACATCTATACCCTGTAACAGGTGAGTTTCTTTCTCTTCAGATCCCTTGCCTGACAAAAATACTTGGTTATTCTCTTCATAGCTTTCTGGCCCCTTTGGTTTAGTAACTAACAATCTCCATAACCCCCACACCATTTGAGGGTTTAGGGAAGGTTTTCATTTCCAAATTTCTATCAGATTCACTTACCTGTGTTTCTGTAGTCTTTCAGCCATGAGCTTCTCACAAAAAGAAGCTATCAGACTGAAAATTCCTTGTGAGGAACTTATATAGGGCTTAGCTCAACACACAGCGGAAATTTGTCTCTCATTGCCCAATCAGATTTGTGTCAAAACCAAATAACGTTTTAGACCCAACTTTCTTTCCTTCCGTAGAATGAGGATGAAAGAAACAGAGGCACAGACAGAGAGAAAATATGTGTTTGGATTTCCCAAAAAAAGGGGAAATGACTGCTAAATATATGACTAATTTTCCTCTTTTCTGACGAATGGTAGCTTGCATACACTCGTGTCTTCACATGACTATTTCACACACTACCTCAAGTAAAAAATTTTCATGGGTAACAAAAGGTGCACTACAGCATAGTCAGCGGCCAAGTAATTGCACAGCAACTAAATAATCACAGTCTTCACATTTTGTGGTTTAGCAAGCTCTTCATGGACAACATAAATCTGTGATTTCCCAGATCGCTAGTGCTGATTCCCCTTTCCTCTCATAACATCCATTTTAGTGTGACAGTCTGCATTAAGGCTCTCTTGCAATGGGGTATAAAAAAGCAACAGCTATAAAGAAATTATGGTTTCCAGGCTCATGAGGAGGAGTAAGAAAAGGGTTATGAATTGTGGCAATTTTGGCCTTCACTTATTTAGAAGAGGGCAATCAAGTAAGGGACTTCAGTTCCCAGACAGAATAATTACCTTAGATACATCTAACAAGGATCAACACTTTTAAACAGCTTTCTGCTTTTAGACAGCCCTGGCTCTTTTTATCTGGAAAACATCTTGATCACATGCAGCAGTATGAGGACCTGAAGTTTCAGTATCTGGAGGTGCAAAAGTCTGGTTTGGAATAACTCAGGCAGAAATGAAAGATTGAACAAGAATTTAACTTTTTTTTAGTAGATGTTTGCTGAGAAGACCACGTCGTTTTGCGGTTAGCTATCTTTGGGTATTTATAAACAGAAATGTGCAAGTCTAGCAGCTATATATATAGAGATACTCTCTTAGGGAAGCTGGTGTCATTCTGTGGTTTCGCTGTGCTGATGATTCATTTATACAGCTCGAGATGCTGGAGCGTAGCTGTGAAATTCCTAACTTGAAGACCAGACTATTCCCCATATGTCTCACTCGTTGCTCATCTCACCAGATAGATATTTCCCACACCAGTGCTACATGCAGTGCCTTGCCACACTTGAGTGGATTTTCCTGTCCTTGGACATACCAATAAAATAATCAAAATATCAAGAAACATCTAGTGTTCTGGAAGTTCCTTGCAACAGAAACTTTCAAAAGGCCTCCACAGACAAGGTGTGTCTGTTCATTATTTCTGGTCAATGGAAAGGGACATGGAAATTCAGGCATCATGGAATCAGGATTACACTGTTTCTACAAGAGACAGTTAATGCACCAGCTTCTTATACCAGCTCCCAGGTTTTGCTGTCTTTCCTGGAAGAACTTACCCTCTTATAGTGGCTCTGTGGCTGATAATGTTTGGCATCCAAGAACTGCAGTGCCTTGGACTTTGTTATTTATTCTGTTATCCGGTTTGGCTAAGTGAACTTCAGGCAATTAAAAACTGAAGAAAATTTCTCTGGTTCACATAAGCATAAGGTGATAAGGCATCAAGAAATATTGAATGTTGAAAGCTGACTGGCAAGCAGATGCAAAGTAAACCACAACTATTGCACCAACACATGTTCTTGGGCTTATTCATATGAGCAAACCTGGTTTTAATAATTTATAATGCCCTTGTGCACAGTTCCAAGATGGGGTCTTGAGGAGCACAGAAAAGGAAAGGAAAGAAAAGGAGCTCTCCAACTCTGAGAATCACCAAATAACTGGGACAGAAAGACTAAACAGAAGGATTAGCACAATGCACAACAGACTCCAAGAATACAGGAATTTGCATGCTTAGCCAGAGGAGTAAGTGCTGACATACCCCAGTTGTATATGACTAAGTGGGAGAAACAGAAGGCGACGTGCCAAGGGATCCACTTTGTCATGAGGGAGTGCTAGCTTGGCCAGAGCAGCCATGGGTGGGTTACAGATTGCCTCACCACTGCATGTTCCTGGGATTTCCAAAGACCCTTTCACTGCACTAGAAAGCAGGCAGACTTGAAAAATAATTATACTCTCAAGAGGTGGAAGGGTCAGGGAGGAAGAGACCCTCAGTGTAGAAATCAACAGGGTAAAAGGGACAAAGTAACAGCTAGAGAGGCCCAGAGTCTCTGTGCAGAGACACACAGCCATAGACTGGCAAAATAAAGAAATTATTTCTGAAAAAGTGGGGTTTTCTGGATTTTATTTAAAGTAGAAAACCATTCCTGGGCACAGCCTACTTAAAGTATGATGCTATGTGGAAAACAGTGATGGAGTACTGTTGCAAAGCTGAGTTTGTTGAAAGTAGTAAAGTGATATTGCTCTCCCTATAGTCTGAAAAGGATAATCTAAACTACTAAATAGTGACAGTCTAAGCATCAATGCATCCTAGTGCATCTCTCAAATGACAATAAAAGTGAAAACAAAATCTCTTACTGTTCTTCCTTCTCTTATGGATAAAATGGTTCATAGATATGCTGAATTTTGTTCAGGGATATGGTTAGGTTTAGGGATCAGAGAGTAGAAGAGCCTAGGGCTCCAGGGACACTGGGGATGGAAAAGGCACGCCAAGGGGGCCATAGCAGGGCCCCAACATTGCTGTCCCGATATCTTTCTTATCTGGGCCATCCACAGAACCATTCAGATTGGAAAAAAACCACAAGATTTTCAAGTCCAACCATTAATGCAGCACCACCATGTTCATCACTAAACCACACCCCCAAGTGCCATATCCACATGCCTTTTAAACACTTCCAGGGATGGTGATTTCACCACTTCCCTGGGCAGTATATTCCAAAGCCTGTACATCCTTTCAATGAAGAAATTTTTCCTAAAATCTAATCTAAACCTTCCCTGCAACAACTTGAGGTAATTTCCTCTTGTGCTGTCACTTGTTACTTGGAAGAAGAGACCAACCCCCAACTTGCTACAACCACACTGAGGTTTCTGCTGCTTTCTCAAGCTACAAGCCATCCCTCCTGCTCAGATGGAGCAAGCCTACAGCACACAGCACCTCCCGTGCCTTAGTGCAGGGCTCCAGACAAGCCTGCAGCACCCACACGGTCACTCACCGTGTCAGGGCTGGGAGGTGGGGCTGGCTGGGAGCCAGCAATGCCAAGGAGAACCGCAAGCAGACATTTCCCACAGCTTTGGCATCTTCTCAGACCGTAGGCAGTGAGTCAGTAGGGGCACTAGGGACATGCTAGGAAAAAAGCAAACCTAAGACTGCTGACTAGCTTTTTATTTTCCACCACTTCCAAAATCATAGTGTTTGCTTGTAATCATGATCAGCCGTTTTTATATACGAAAAACCATAATGTGCTCTGTGGTCTTTCATGTGAGAAGTGTTGAGGGATTTAAAAACACAGCAGTGACTACAAAAAGCCCACAGAAACAGCAGACAGAGGAGGAACTGTGTCCAGTTGAGGACCATAAAGTCATATAGAGTTACATGAGCCAGAACATCAGGGACAAAAGAAAATTTCTAAACCAGTTATAGTGCTCAGCTTAAGCAGCCAACCCAGCAAACAGGGATTTCAGAGGCAAATAGAAAAACAGATGACATAGATTGTTGTTCATAATTGCCTTTTTGTTGGCTGAACTTAAATTTAGTAGGTAAAAAGTCATTTCATAGCTATGAAAAACAGTGACAAATACATGGTCTATGATAAAGGGAAAATTGAGCTGGTATGGAGCATGCATTATTGTAGGTGTACTGGGAGGGTAATATTAGACATTATTTTTTTATTACATGTTCCTGAATCAAGTATTTGTCTCACCAAGAAGATGAAGTCATTTAGTAATGCAGGCAGTAAATCTTCCGTTTGTCTCAGATTTACTGTCCTTCTGACATGCAAGTATATTTCACACACTTGTTTTAGGAAGCAGTCATATGAAATACACATAGCAGATACAATTATCCAAGGTATTTGTTCTCTCCTCCACTACATTAATGTGTAATTCATTATCACAGGATTTGGAGGGGGCTGGGGTGGGAGACAATACATGAAAGTGCATATAGTACAGAAACAGAGACAACAAAGTTGCAGTGTGCTTGGCATTCTCTCTTTGTGCTTGTCCTGTGTGTAGTGTCACAATGACCAGCAATTCTGACTGGCATCAAGAGTTGCTTAAGAAAAAATTGAGCAAGACTTGCTCTGGATCTGCGATATAATGGAAGAAGGGGTTACAAATAAATGAATAACAAGTAATTAGATGCAACATATACTGATTCTAAAATAAGAGACAGGGGAAGAACCAGTGTATTCGACAGCAGGAATTAGGAGAAATCAGGTCAGTTCAGAAGAAATAGAACCAATCCCAAAACCACCATTGTTCTAAAAAAGAAATACAAAAGCAACCAAGTGATGCTGCAAGACCATACTTGCTTGCAGTAAAGAGCAGGTAGGCCCAATCTTTATCTTTTATCTGTTCAGTTGGTGGACACACACCATGAAACACTGAAGAAAGTCAGATTTTGTGTCATTATTCGGGTTAATGAACACATTTGTTTAATAAAAAGAGTTACCATCAGCCGAGCTTTGAGTGTTCTAACAGCTGACAGTGTAACAAGAGTACAAATACAAATGGGGTAGCAAAACTGATCTTGGGGGGATTTCAGCCCTCAAATGCCCTTACTTATGTCCTTCTCCAGCACACAATGTTCTGTACCAGCTTGAAAGGGAACTCATCATTTCAGCAACTGTTTTTTAAGATTTTGGGAGGATTTTACACAAAACAATACTGAATGTTATTTGTTTAAATCATTGCTATCAACCATATTTTGAAAAGAAAAAGAAGAGATTTTAACAACAGTATTGTTTTGCTATGCAAATTTTCCTTAATTACAAGCTGAAAGAGTTTTCATTCAGACTTAGTTAATTGGAAGACTTTACCATTTGCAGGAAAATTTGGGTAACTTTAATGAAAGTTTGCAAGAAACTGGTGGGTGAGTTTTCCTTCAAAACATTCCTGGATTGAGACCTCCTTTCCAAATAAAACTCAGATCCATGCTGGTCTTTCTGTCTGTAGCTTCCAAGACCTGATATCTCAGAGGCATTTATTTCACTGGGGACTGCACTTACTTTAAGGCCAGTTCATAAGTGCTGAGCCATTCCCCTTGTCTCCACAGAAAGCTGAGAGATCCCAGGACCTTAACAAGTTATTATTTTGATTAATGTACAAGTTTTGTGAATTGACTTCCCAGGGAGAAGGGTTTCAGCAGGGTATATGAATAATGGATACAGCTCTTGGCTTGATACCATAGCTATGGGAACAAAAGACCAAAAAAAAAAAAGGGAACTAAATTTAACCATTTCATATCATCATGATATGGCAGCAGTGTTTGGAACCTTAACCATTGCTGGTTCCCTTGAAGTTGCTAATGGCAGCTCTGCACAGCAAGGACACGGCACTCTGCCTGTTCCATGACGTGCTTGTGATACTGGCCTGAGGTGAGAGGCTTGAAATTACATGTCCCAGGTAGAAGTCACAGGACCTTTTGCTGGACTTTTAAATATCCAAGTGAAATACTGGACATAACACATCAGTAAGAAGGCACAGAGTTCTTGGCAGCTCTCTCCATACATAGATTGAGGCAAAGAGAAAGATAAAATATATTAGAGACATATATGTATCCTTACATAGAGAAATTTAGAAGCTGCCACCTGCTGAGAGGATAGAGTTGTATTCAAATTGCAAAAATCCCCAAAAGAAGGGTAGAAAAGAAAGCCCTGCAAGATTTCTGTTCCTGCTCTGCAGTCTGTTTTTCCATTGCCCTATGCAAAGTGGAATAGCTACAGGGTGCTGGCTGTGCTCTGTAGAGACACCACAGTAATCTGGCCAAAACTTCTTCACGTAAACTGATAAATTTTTTGTGGTAACTTGAAGCTATTTTACAGCAAAACTCCAGTCAGAAAAAGTTTGCTTATTATTAATGCAGCTAACAGCATTTTAGTGATGTTTACATGTGTAGGGAGAACACTAAAAGTATTTACTTTATATAATAGGGCATCATTTAAAACTTCAGTAGCAGTAGTGCTGTGTCCTTTCAGATCAAAATCCATTAATGGGTTTGCTGATAATACCACGTCTATTAGGGACTGACAGATTCTGGCAGGGCCCCTGCAGCTCACAGAACCATCAGAACTAGGATGGCACTCTCCAGACCTTGCTCAGACCACTTCTGCCTTTGTCTTAGGATAAATTTACTACTTCATTTTCCCAAATAATTACTTTAAAAGAAGAGTATGATTTTTCTAGTATATCCTCATGAAATCCCTCATGTTTCTGAAGGTTTTGTGGAACAAAGGAAAGGCCTGAAACTTTCTGGCACTGCAGTCTGCCGAAGGGAGATGCTCAGTGTTTTCTTAACAATGTATGCAGCCAGCAGTTTTAACACTCTACTTAATTGACCCTTTCATAACCTTATAATGCTGTAATAAAGAAAAGTGCCTGGCAGAGCTCTGCCTTAAGGCTGTGCTTTCTGAGAAGATGGAGAAATACCACCTTGAGGAAAGGATTCTGTTAATGTGCCAAATCTGATGTTTATGTAAGAGGGTTTTTCATCAGAAGCTGGTGCATAGGAGAAATAATGAACTGAAGAGGCTTTCAACATACCTCATTCCTCACTTAGGATCTGCCATGGGTAAGGTCATGTGGCTTTGGGTTCAGCTGTTCCATGTTCAATAAACAAAATGCAGGGTTTGCAAACCCTGAAGTATTTATGGGCATTATCAAGCCCCTTTCAGAAACAAACCTTTCTAGATACAAACAAGTTCACCTGCAGCAAAGTGGATGCAAATGCATCTTCACCCTGAGCCAAGTTCTGATGTGCCTCTGATACATGTTCTTTCCATCTCTTAAACTGCTCTAATCCACAACCTTCACCTCTCTGCAGACCTGTGTCCTTCCCATGCCCTTAACAGTCATGCCCAGGCTGCTATAACCAGATCACATATTTCAATGGGGGATTCAAGGGGACAGAGGTAAATTGCCTACTGATACAGCCACAATAAAAGGTAGGTCTTGAGGAAATAGGCCAGGACACAGGAGACAGACAAGGCACAGAGTGGTACAAATGCAGGAGAGGCTATTGTTCCCATGAAGAATTTTACTGTTTCATGCTCTCTCCACCTTTGCACCGTTGCAGAGAAGTCTCTCAGCCATGAACCTGGTTCATCCCACATTGCAGGCTACCCACATTGCAGCCGGCAGCTCCTATGATATGAAGATGTTTCTCAGCAACGTTCAGCATGGATCACAAGACCCTCTCTATTTTTCTGCCCTGAAAATTCAAGCATAGATACACCTATGTACATGCTGCAGCTAATCCAGGAAATAGCTAACTCTTTTCTGAGCAAAAGGCTTTGTAAGACAAGAACAAAAAGTGTTCTGGACCTTTCAGACACCAGGAGAAAAAACAACACATATATGTATGGGGAAAAGCTTCCTAATAAACGAAGTACTGGAAAGCACTTCCAGGCCTGTCATAGGGCATCCAACAGTCAGGACTTGGAGGACCTGATTGCAGGAACCCTGGAGTTGCAGGAATAACACCAGAGGGCCCAGGACGTCCTGTGCTTTGTAGGGCACTGCGCAGAACACGCACGAGTTTCCTGAAAACGTGTGGGAGCAGCACGTAGCTGACCAGAACACACAGCACTTATCGGCAATCTGTGCTCATGTGGGAGACAGTGAAACCAAATCTATGGACACTGATTGCAGAACAAAATGTACTGTACATGTACTACTCACGCAACCTTATGCTGCTGCAGCACAAGTGTGGAGCTGAAAGTGTAGATGGCAACATGTTTGAAAACAATTCAGCCCTTGCACCCTCGATTCAGCCCATGCCAAACCTCAAGCTGTGCACTCTGGCTTATGAAGTTGTAGGCCTCAGGTTTTCTAGGTGAGAGAGGTAACCAAGAGGTACCCAGAGTTCACTGTACCAAGAGCATCCCACTACTACTCAAGTAATAGGAAAACATGCTTGTGAAATATGACCCCGTGACTGTGGTTACTTAGGCAACATCTCCTTGCAAGTATTCATTGATCTGCTGTCCTTGGGGGCCGTCCAAGATTGCGTGTCACCTGCCCTGTTCCGGAAGGATTGCCACACATCAAGAGGCTTCAACTTGCTTCCTCTTTACAATTTTGATTTTGATATGTTTGCTGGTCATTTGACAACTAAAAGCTCACCCTGGCTGAACTGATCCAGTTTTCAACTAGAGCAAGTCAGCAATGCTGTGGAATGAGATAAGAGGAGAGCACCTGAGAACATTTAGAATTCACTCCTGGAAATCCTTCTTTGAAGAAACCAAGTCAAATGACCATTATAATCACTCATGTCTTAAAGTTTAATGTGGCCTGCTGATGTATATTTTTAATTTTTTTCTGCAGTCTCTAGGATATAGGGGTTTGGGAATCCTAGTTCAAATTACTAATTATGAAATTTGCAGGACATCTATTGTGACTAACGTTACCTGCATAATTTTCTTCTAACAAATATGACAAGGAATTTGTTCCACATCGTGGGATGCTTCCAAACTTTTTTTCCTGGCTCTAAAAATAACAGCTCTCTTCTCCATCTGTGATACATAATAAATATTCACTTTATCATGAATCCAGAGGTTTTTCAGCAGCACTAGAGACTGAAACAACTTGAAATATCTTCCCATTTGAATATTAAAGAAAAATAAAGAATATGGCCCTACTTATTAAAAAAATAAAATCTAGGTTTCATCTTTTTTACTCAACAGGGTTAGCAGTGTTCAGTTAAAAGTACATTCTTCTTCCTCAGTTCACACAGCATATCTTAGTGTCTACCAAAAAGACAGCTGGTATCCATCTGTCTGTGCCCAATGACACTTACATTTCTAACTTTACCTTTTTTAGCTGCTTGTTCCCTCCTCTTCTTTCACATATCACATGCTGTTCACTTCAAGGACGCATACATTCTTTATCCATGCCTCAAACACATCAGTTCTTAAAATTTGTTTCCAACAGTGGTAAAATAAATAAGTTTCAGTCCATCAATTTAAGTCCCAACACACAATCACAGACACGAGGGGAAAAACAAGTCCATTCATGTATCTACTTACTCACACAACCTTATGCAACAAGGTTAACTTGAGATGATCCAAACTGAGACATTTGGCCTAAAGAGCCTCAGACCTGAGCACTGAAAAAATCTGACCCTGTCTCAGGACTACCCATTCCGGCATGGCACCAAAGGTGACAGTGGGGGTAACTCAGTCAAGTATGGGCAGACCTGTTTGCCCAAGTCCAGTTCTTGAAGAATTCAGACATATTCTCTCAATGAGGAAGAGTCTAGGTCTCTAGGCAGGGTCTATTTACACAGCATTTTGATTTCTCTGCAGTACCATTAAAGATCATAAGTAAGCTTAATATAATTTCTCTTGCAATAAAAAAGCAATATAAAACTGTAATAAGTAAAGCAATATAAAAAGTGCGAGTATCTATGTGAAAAGCTACTGACATTTACACTTGCACTATTTCAAGACTAACTTGTGAAATTATACACTCACAGTTCTACAGTACTCCAGGAACAGCAGACCTGCCAGTTCTTAAACCTGGAAATCAGAGACTTAGTGGAGAACAAAACACAAGATCATTGTACCTCAAAGGGACCCCTTTGGTAAATGACAGCAAAATGGATTACAAACCATCTGTTTTGAATCTTGAAGAAATCCAACTACTAATGCATTCTGCTGAATGCACAAAGGGCTTGCCAGTGTTTGGGTGCTGTAGTAGGCTGCAAGCAACACATTGAGTCAAAACGTCACAAGATCTCTCCTGAGCAAAATTAGACACAATGCCTTTCCTAGATGGATGGATCTGCCACTCAAATCATACTCATCTGAAGTAGGCTGAAGCCCTTAAGTGTAGTGAAGTGAGAATTTTAATCTCTTAACAGATGAAGACATTGAAATGTGTTCCTAACACATCTAAATTATAGCACTTAGACAAAACCTTTGGAGGTTTTGGTGTTTGGGTTTTGGGGGTTTTTTTGAAGGGAGAGAAAGAAGAATCTAAATAAGAAGAGGATGTTTCCAGTCTTACCCAATGTCTCTTTTAAAGGCTGCTCCCTACCAGCCTGTGCAGGCAGTGTTGTTCCACCAATCTCAGACAAGTATGAAGAGAAAAATAGCAAGGTGCCACAAATGAATTTTCATGGTCACCAGCTTCCTCTCTTGAAACTCCTTGCCACAAAACATCTTAAAAACATGTAGTAAGGGATGGCTACATTCCACCAATAAACTAATACTGTGCCATAAACTAAAAATGTGCCATATTTCTACTGCAAAATGATTGTTACCTTCTATCCATTACTAGGAGTTTGCCTGAAATAATCATGGAAGCAGCAGTATAGCAGTGACCCTGAAGGTCCTTTCAGGAGAAGCCTCTGTACTTTAGGAAATATCACAGCAACAGAAATACCAAGTGCTAGAATTAATCAAACTGCTTTTTAACTGTGAATGGATGAATTTTTGTGTTTCCCGGAGGCCTTTTTATGGCTTATATGTTAAAATCTAATTAATCTGAGAATGGATACCATCATCATTAAAACTTTCCAAGGTGAGATTCACAGCCTCTTACTATAAAACAGCAATGAAACCTTCTTCACCTGAGATGTGAACCTCTCTAGATTATGGATTGAAGCAGATTATCTTCACATGCTCATCCAAACAAGTGGGGGAAAAAAAAAAGTGAAATGTTTGTCACATGCAGAGCTGTCAAGATATTGCAAGAAGCAGATTGTGGGCATCACAACTAGAAGTATTTACAGGCATAGCATCAATGTGACTCACCTGAAAAGGACACACTTTAGTTTTTTATCTCTGACCATGAGAAAAAGTATTTACTGCCACTGCCTCTGCAAACTTCAGATCTTTGAGCATCTCCCAGTCTACTGCCATTGCACAAAACTCCCACAAGAAGCTATCCTGTGTGCCAGCAAGCACTGAGAGATACGAACTCATCCCAGATCTTACAGAAAAAAAAGTGGATGCACTTTTCTGATGGCCACATCTTCACAAGAATTTGATGGCCACATTTTCACAAGGAGGTTGTTTCCTGGGGTGAGATTAGAACTCAGAACATGAGCTTGCTTAATAGCACTGTATTTCAAATCCAAAATGAACATCCAGGCCTCTACATTTGGTGTGTGAGAAATGTCAGCACAGACAACACTTCCTGAAGTAGTGAAGGCAGCTGTTACAAAATTCATTAGTCAAGCCTCAGAGTTACTACAGTCAACTTGCAAACAAGTTAAGTTGTGAATGTGAAAGTACAGCATCTCCTGATACTCGTTTTACAAACAGATGGCAGATTTAGAAACAAGATTTGGATTTTGCCTGCTCAAAACCTCTTAGAATCATAGAATCATTTAGGCAGGCAAAGAGCCTTAAGGTCATTGAGTCCTACAGTAAACCTAACACTGAAAAGTCCACCATTAAACCATGTCTCTAATCATCACATCCATATTTCTGATGCTGAGCAAATGTCCCAGCTACAGTTTGCTAAGAAAGGTCCTCCTGTTTCTGCAGCAATTAGGTTTTCTGCAATTTGCAAGGCACTTGCTAAGACAATGCTGCATGTAAACATTCAGCCTCCAGCTAGTATGTCTTGGACCTGGATTTGGAAGAGTAACCACAATGTAAAACTTGGTAATTCACATAAAATCAAACACAACATTTGCATTATCTGGTCCTTCTGGTCTCTGATCTTGCAGGCTCTTATTAAATCTTGAGAGTATCAAAACTTCCACAGAGAAGAGGGAAACATTTTGCAGCTTCACCTCTTTATGAAAATACTCCTTTGCTTGCAGCCTGAAGTTGTTTGGTGGAAAGCTGGAGTATCTGCCCACCTTGGGACTGTTTGCACCAGGATACATGCACAGTTACACACTGCAGTGCAGAAATACAATCCCAGTAACACATAGCTGTATCTTTGCTGAAAGTAGCAATAGCTGCATCCACTAAAAGTACCTCCAGTGTGTTGCTTCAACTCATTACGTTTCAAAACAAACACTGCTTTTTGGCAGAAACAGAAGTATGATAGCCAGTTAAGGAAGGAAGGAAAGAAGGAAGAACAGACAGCAGAAAAAAAAGAAGCTGATAAAAGCAGAAGGGAACAGAAACAATAACACTTCTTCAAATAAGACTGAATTTACAGCTGCCACAAAAATACAAGCCTCTCAAACTTCTGAGAAGTTAGAGTCCTGCAGGGCCTGAAGGCATTGTTGGCAGAGGGAAGAAAGCTGCATCTCCTGCTGCAGATGCAGCCAGGTGTGAGAAGACCCTAAACAATAGGTCTCACCCATGGGAGTGAGATCTGCTGATGGGAGTTTCCCCCAACTGGTGGCACCCAGCTTGGCAAATCCCAAGGTGCAGCACCAGGTGCAAAGCCTCACCAGCCTACCCAGACCCTGTGACCTCCAGCCGTGGGGCACAGCTGTGGGCAGCATCCAACCCCAGCTCTGCTGGCATGCAGTCCCTGGCATATCTACTCCTTCTCCCAGGGGTCTCCAGAGAGTTCTTGTATATTTGGCCTCGTCATGCAAGCATCTTGTAGGTACCAGGAAATCACGTTTTCCTCCCCCCAGAGCTGTTATCACAAAGGAATAGGAAGAAGGCGTAAGAGCCCTTTTAGCCATTTCAGTTACAGGAATGGGAACACCATGGTCTTCATGACTAGAAACAAAACTGAAGCTAAGAAGGTTGGTTCTATTTACAGAAGTGGGGCAAAAAGAGTAACAGCTTCACTTTGTTCACTGCTGCAGTGAATCTCAGCTGCAAAGTGACCCCAGGGGAACAATATATTGATATGGGCCTGATTTCAGTTAAGAACCCAAATTGTGAGACATGCTCTGAACAGTGTGATCAATGACATCTGAATAAAGCCCTGTTTGATTCATAGACACTTGTGCACATGCCACAAGGAACACAAGGGATCTGCTCCTTTTGCCCACATGCTGTGGCATGAGGGGTTATGCCCACCTCCCAAGCCATCAGTGATGCAATTAACTGCTATTTAAAAGCCCCCAAATGGAACTTGTGGAAAAATCTCTTTTGTATTGTCTTCAGAAAATAAAGATCAAGGTATGCACCTTTAGGAAGAAGACACATGTTTAAAAGTAGTGAATAAATCCTCTTCCAAAGATAAGCATGAAAAACAGACACCAGAGACTAGGGACCCATTGTAGGTACTGGTTTTACAACATAGCACTATCAGACTTTTTCCTCATTTTCAGCCTAAACCTCTTTTTGTTCTACTTGACATGTTTTTCCTTAGAAGACAACCAGCTTATATCTCCTCTCTAATTAAGTGATCTGCCACAAGCTGCCTTGTCCCTCAGTGAGTTGGAGACACAGCTGGCTGAACCCCAAGGACTTCTCGCTGCTTGTGTTTAATGCACCTGAGGAAGGGCTTGGCAGAGCCTGAGGTGTTGATGCTTTCCTCCTTCTGCCCCAAGCCTCACTTAATGTAACAAAAAACATCAGTCTGAGGCAGCTGCCCAAAATATGGGTGACTGGCACTTGTTTTTCCACAAGTCTGGAGCTGAGATCTGTGGGTGCTATGGCCTGGCAACAAGGGGCTTCTCCCCTGGAGCAGACAGGGCAGCTCAGGAGTGAAAACTTCAGCCAGCTGGACAGGACTTCACTTCAGTGCTTCATGCATCAAAAAATCACAGCAGGTTATGCACTTTCCATCCTAGTCTTTTCCTTTTTAATCAGAAAATTATTTTGCCATTTAACTGATACTCCTCATGGGAACAAATGCTAGTCTTGTGAAATAGACACACTCTGGTCAAGGAAGGCACGAGAAGGTCAGCTTGACAGAGTATTTTGTTTGATACATCCTGTCATACTTAATTAATAGCATAGAACTTGTAAAGCACTTTCAGCCAGCATGTGGGGTTTTATACATATGCCCAAACCCTCAGAAATTGTAAATGCAGCCTGATACAACACATTTCCCTTGGAGAAGAACTTTGTCAGTTGGGCCATGAGAGAAGTTGTCCATTCAAAATGCACTGTTTAGGGATAATGAATTCAGCAGCAGGAAAATACCTTTAGAATTCAAATTACAGTTAGCATAAGGATATCCTGGTGGTTATTACAGAAAGCAAAATATTACGGTTATTAGAAATGAAAAAATTATTTTTGACCAAATGCTGCAATGTGTTCCTTTGAATTTTCTGAAACAAAATGTTTTTTAAATTCTCTTCTGTAAAGAAAAAAATAAACCTAACCTTTTGTTCTTTATTTCAAGTTAGGATAACAGAAAAGAAATGCTTCAAACTCTACCTCAACAGGAGCATAGAGAAGTTCATTAGTATTTTCAAACCATACTAAATTGCTAGAATTTATGAGAAGATAACCACTTCAGAAGATATCAAGGTATACATAAAGCCACAAACTAATTAATGACCATAAAGGAATTTTTTGAATACTCTCATAAGGATCATCTGTTGCGGAGTGAATATGGCTCTTCAAGAAAAGCCTACAAATGCTGAGCAGTAGAAGGAGGTATCTGGATTTTAGGAACATTAGACCCTGGTATATTCCAAATTTGCAGCATTTTTTAAAAAAACATTTTTAAAAACACATGCAGCAGATGACAAGCCCTGCACTGAGTAGTTTAGTGTCATGACAAACATGCTAAAAAAAACCCGATGGGATTTGGGAACCTAAATCCAAGCGTGCAGTTCTCTTCCAGAAGCCCAAGGTATCTGAGGCAACCCCACCTCCCTGGGAACCCCAACATTTCTGCTGCAGCAGCTAGAAGCCAACCAGAACACCAAAGGGCAGGAAGGCTTTAGGAACTCAAAGTAATTCTTCAGCAAATATTCTTACCTTGGGTCATCCATAGAGAGATAGTGCTAGGCACAAACCTGGGATTCATTTCCTTGCTCCTTTGTGCAGGTTACCATGCAATACAGGCAAAGTTGTCCTCTATAAACATTCTGGGCTGTCACTTCCAACACCTGAGTTTGTACATTGGTACCAATAAGGAGTTCCTCCCCAGCTGCAGTCCTGAGTGCCTGAAGATGGACAGAAGTTGTCCCACTGCCTTCCTGGCTCATGGTTGGTAATGCCACTGCCATCTCAGGTCTCTGATCTCATGAGCGGAACTACTGATCCTTCCCACACCACACCTACTTCAAGGAGCACATACTCACCTGACACATTTTACAAGGGCCCTCTAAAAGCAAGGTGACACCAATGAGCATTGGTCTCAATTTCAAAAACTGCAGCTTTTTAACAGCTGATCTCAGCACTGCAGACTGAACCAAGAACAACGCTAGCCACTCTAAGCTCCTGCTCTGGATTGGAGCCTTGGATTTTAGATTTACCAAATGCCTTTATCTTAAACATGTCAAGAACTCTGTTGGAACCTGGTCACTGGCTCCATGATTAGCAGTGGGCATGAGTTCATGCACCTCACTGAACATGAGTTTGAATGATGCCACTGAACAGCTGTGTGATGTGAAATCAATCACTTCATAAAAATTCCTGGTGTTCTCGCTAGTGTAAAACTGAGATCTGTCCCACTGGCACATTTTGAAAAGCACTAGAAAAATGGTTTTTTTATCTGAATAGCAAATAATAGATGAATTTATGCTTAACTTGCATTTTTCCATTTTAGAAAAATTAGTTTAAAAAAACCTATCACAGCAGCACAGTAATGATAATTGCAGCTTAATTACCCATAACTGATTCTTTATGCCCTGAAATAATTTATTCTCCTTTTATACTTGTCTCTGATATCCATTAGAGTCATTACAACTGTGAGTCTATAATTACATATTTTGCATTTTAACATTCTATGCCAGTATGTGCTCTCTCCTTATCTTACAGCTAATTTCCTTACCAAAACACCAAGAAAATTTCCATATGAATTTTCCAGAAGGTTTGGGGATTTGTTTGGGGTAGGTCTAGCACCTAATGAAGCCTAGAGAGACAGTTCTTAGGACAGAGATGCTGTGTGTGCCCACCAGTCTGGCTTTGCCAGCTGCTCTGCGTAGGCTGCACCGTGGTGGGATCATTGTGGCAGGAAGTCTGCCTTCAGGTTTGGGATTATACCCAGGCATTAGGTGCAGGTTAGGACAGAAGGATGGGAGAAAAGAGGTTAGATTGTGTCTGTGTCACATTTGAGGATCAAGTCAATGCCTAGGTCTGCAGTGGGGCTGAGAAAGCTCTTGACAAGACTCTTCTGGGAGGACCCAGGTCCACTTCTGCCTGGCGGCACCACCAGTAGCAGACACAGGATTGCCAAAAGCCAGGACTTTTCCTTGTTGCAAGTAAGCATGCTCTATGCCAAGATACATGCAAAGATATCCTTTAGCAGTGGTCGAAAATCTGGTAAAATCATTGAAATAAAGCAGAAAATGCACTCTTTGCTCTCTCACAGACCTCACCCTGCCAATGCCTTCCTGTCTCAGCTGCCAAAGGTTAGTCAGCATCTGGCCCAGAAATGTGACCATGTGACTCTACTGCCTTCAGCAAACTCCAGGGAGACACCCATTCCCAAAGGGGCCAAGATGGTCTAATGGTTGACTTGGAAGAATCTTAAACAAAAAGCCTGTTTTCTAACTATCACTCTGACTCACTAAAAGCACCCAAACACATACTTTACTCTCTTCTGTCTTTCAAATTTGCCTACTTGTAAGACTAGAGTCTTGCTAACTATACTGACGGGATTCTACTAGATTGTCTGTAACTTCCCCTGACAAGAGCCAACGCAAAGAGTATTTACAATCCCCTCACTCCAACAGCTGTTTCAGAGGCAGAAATACATTTTGCTTCCATGGGTAACATGGTCTGGGCAAAACTGCTTAGGAGATACAATTATTAAAATAAAATGGAAGTATGGTAATGCCTTTTAGTGGACAAATTAAGCTGAATGACAAACAAGATTGTGCAATATAAATTTCACACAGAGGGCAAGTAAAATCTGAGCCACATGCAGCAATTGGAACAAATTAATCTGATTTTCCCATGCCACGTATTTACCCCATAGAATCAAGAGTCTGAGAATGAAACATTAAAGTGAATTTCCTACTAGCATTTAACAAAGAAAGTATCCCTGTCATTTCCTCAGCTGGAAAGGGCATATTTTGATGGAGTCAGGGATTTATTTTCTTAAACAATGAAATACCTTCCTCCCTCCTTCTCTCCCTAGTTCATGATTGTGTAGACAAAGAGTGAGATAAATCAGTGAGATAAGGAGAGCAAGATTATCAGTATTTTTAGGGCAGAGTTTTTACCCTTTAGGAGCATATGCTGCATGAAGCCACACAATCATGGAGTGAAAATCAAGAGACTGCAATTATTACCGGACGTTCATCTTTAATTCCCCCACCCAATAACCTTCACAGCAGTCCAAGTGGCTATAGTAGCTGTGCTAGTTTTGGCCTGACCCTGTGTTTTCACACATACCCAGGCAGCACCAACACAGCAGTGTGTTTAAAAATACTTTAAAAAAAGTTAAGTCGAAAGAAGACAGTTATTACCACCTTTCCTCCTTTTAATGGGTTGGAAATGGGCCAAAAACTGGGTGCTGGAGCTCAGCAGTGAATTTGTACTTTCTGGAAGACAGCTACAATCAATTATTAGAGCTGCTGGGCACACACAGCTCTTTGAACCTGCATCTCTTCACACACCCCAATGCAGTCCAGTAGGCAAGGGACACCCCTCCTGTGCAGCTGGAATCCTGGTCATAAAGAATATTCCTCATGGGCAAAAGAAGTCTTCTCACAGTTAAGCTCCCAGCATTGTTTTCCTGATGGACTGGTTGAGATTCCCTGGTAAAATAAGAGCCTGTAGCAAGTAAATCAGGCTAGCCATGACCACTGCTTATTGAATACTGCTTAAGCAAAGTGGCACAACTCGGTGCTAGTATTTCTTTAGTGATTTTAGAAGAGATAAACAGCTTTGGGCTGAGATGCTGGAGCTCACAAGGCACTGGACCCTAAGGTGGAAATGCAGTCCCATTACTACCCACTGTATTTGCTGCCATAGACCATTTTCAGACTGCTGAGTCCTGTGTTGAATGCACGGTGCAGAGTCCCCTCTCTGCCATCAGCTCTTTTCTTGCATTTGAAGTTTCTGCAACTTTGTCTCTTCTCAGCAGTATTACAGCCCTCATCCCAGACCACAACATGAATACAAGCAGAAGAAGTAACAAAGTCTCTGCACAAAAGGTAGGAGCCCACAAAACAAGACTTTCCCACCTTCACATAAGGTTCTATGCAATCCTATTGCTCTAGCACGACTTTCAGCAGAGCAACCCACTGAAAAGGGCTGGCTCTTGTTATCTTTTCTAATTTGGCTTTTTGTTGCTTCAATCTCCTGGGTAAGTGTTCTGCACTTTACTAATATTTAATTTGCATATTTAAAAGCTTTGTAAAAAAATTGTTTCAATTTCAACATTTGATCATTTCTTTCTCTGGTTTGACTAATTCAGTTGTTCATTTTTAAGATGCACATGTTCCTTTGCTGCAGTTTGTTCTCTTCTGTCCCATGGACATCCCTCCCTCCCTTACAAAGTAAAAAACTGTGTCTCTCGCCACTGCTACCTACACGAGTCCCATAGAGGAATGAGATCCATTGCATGATTTCCAAAGCTCTTATCTTTTTCTATTTCCTTCTTTTGGTAAGTCACCATAAGTGTGCCTTTCTTCACAGAAGCACAAAGGTTTTCGCTGTTCTCCACTGCCTCTGCCAGCACCAGCACCAAAACTCACACCTGGGGCTGCTGCTTTCAGCTACTTACTGCACACTGGAACGAGCATCAGCAAACGGTGCTCACCCAACTGCAGCTAAGCATGTTTAACAATGGGTCACGGATGACTGAGGAAAACCAGCAGCTCTGAAGCAGCAATTGGAGTAGAGCCAGCAGGAACCTGACCAGCAGTTGGCTGGTCCTGAGTTTTTTAAGCTCAGTCAGTATCTATCCTTGCAGAAGCGGAAAAGCTGCGAGGCTCGAGGATTTCAGATACCTTTGTCTATAGGAAGCAAGTGAAACCCTGAAACATTTTTCAACTTAGACCATATCCCATGCCTTCTGCAGATGAGAGTAAAAGGAAAGGCAGAAGTCCAGGACCACAGACTTCCTCCTCCTCACACAGAGACCAGCCTAGTCGGAAGGAAATGTCTACTGCTTATCTCCACTTCAGAAAAGAGACAGAGCCTGTGGTGGAAAAACACAGGCAAAGCCCAAGGGAAACCCTGGGGGTGAAAACAGCAACTTTGCATCAAACCTGCCCAGTATTTTTGGCATACAGCTCAGAAAGCCATGCTTTTATGCCGTGCAGGAGTCCGGCTCAGGACTGCTGCCCATTGCACTCCTGACAACAAGCAAAGCCAGCTCACAAAAACCACATGCCTGAAGGCGGCGTGGCAGGAGGGCACGTTCACAATGCACCCAAGCTCTCCTTGTGCAACTTCTTTCTGGGACCACACTCACATTTCTCAGATTTTCACCCTCCTTTCTCTGTAAAAGCAAAACTGCAATTCTCAAAAGAGCAACTGCACCAGGAGATTGGGCTTTAAGAAAAAAAAAAAAAGAACAACAACAAAAAAAGCCCTCAAAAGCCCACATTTATTGTCAAAGTCTCTGAAATTATGAGATTTGACAATAAGTCTTTTGTTCTTATGGTAACATGCAACTAGGCAACATGCAGCTTGATTTCTGCAGCCAGTAGATATTCAAAATACTTTCCACATACAATAGGTGTCAATTTGACTTTATTTAAGGAAAAATGGGGAAAAAACAGTAATTTCCATAATACACAGAAGACAAGTTAGATAGCACTGCAAAAAAAAGGCTGAGTGTTTTACTTGTCACCAGTCTGCTTTGCAGCTCTACAATTAGTAATCTTAATGCAGTTTGTCATTTTGTATTATTGTTTAGCATCTTTATAATCAGCAGAGTTTGGGGTTATAAATCACAAAAAGTGTACTACTACTACTATGAAAAACTAAAAAACCCACAAAAATCACTTTCAAATAAACCATAAATATGTGATGCACATTAGTGTAACAAAACCATTTTTGTAAACATTTTCTCCAACATAACATGTGCATAAGATAAAAAATAAAAACACTGCAGTCATACAAGTTAGGGTTACTTTGACTTAAAGATACAGAAAATTATTACTTATTAAAGCTTAAAACTAAACCTAGGAGCTTTTCTTTTCTTCTTTGCTTACAAAAGCACTGTTTGAAGAGTTCGGTGTTGTTATATGAAGTGGTTTTGTAATACTGTTTTTACCTTGCCATGTTGGCACTTCTGTGGAGGCAGAAGCTGCCAGATGGGCAGACCCACTGAAGGAAGGAGATTTCCACCCTCCCCCAGAGCCTCAAAACTTCAACAGCACATATCCATGACCTGGGCATCCCTACAGCACTGGAGCATCTTCCTCTAGGTGAATAGCATCAGCTTTCAAGGATTAGATTAATTTTGACCACATAGCACTGGAAGATTTAAATCACGCAGACTGACATTTGATCGAATCAGCTTCGGCAAACTACACTACAGGGCAGCTCTGTGATTACACCCATGTCTACCATCACGTCGCATGTCCGAGTCCCCTTTAGTTCATTATAGTACAAAAGGTCGATCGTTCTTCTGGCTGACCACACCGGGCCTCAAAAGAACAACATCCTTCACCTTCAACACTATCCAAAAGTCATACAATTAAAAAAAAATAGTTCTAGGTATTCCTCCGCCAGCAAATGTAAGGCTTTCTTGAGTTTTGATTCTTTTTGGGGGGTGGGGGAGTGGGGGTTGCTGTGTGCACACGCATGCGCTGGAGGTACGTGTTTACCGCTCGCTTTTCAGCCATCTACGATGCTCGAAGGAGAGTCTTCAGCAGCAGCGCTGACTGGGGTTGAAGGATTTACAGCAGTCAGATTTGACACCAAAAGAAGGGTCTGCTGAGTATGAGCTTTGCACACTTGGTGCTCTTGGCTCTTAATTGATTGTGTGACCAGTCGCTCGAGCCATCAGCTTGACTGAAGTGAAGAATACGTGTTTAAAAAGCCCTACCTGTCATGCCATGAAGGGAAGTTAACCACAGCAGAAGACAAAGCCCATGAAACACTGAGAGCCTGTTCACTGAATGAACAGCTTAAGGCAGCTGTCAGCAAAGTACCCCACCAAAGGAATTAAAGAAAAAAAAAAGAAAACAAAAAGGAAAATGGCTGAATCGTGACACTGTGCATTATTACAACACCAACAGATTATTATACACTCAAGATTTCTCAAGTAATGAACATGTAGCCACTAAACAAATTATTACTCTCAAGACATTTATTAAAAATGTCAGAACTTATTCATAAAATAAAACTGACTTAAAAAAAAAAAAAAGAAAGAAAAAAAGCCAGAGCTGGGATCTTACATCTAAACACAGGTATATGCTGTTTTTATGAATAAGCAGTATTAACTACATTCTTAAAAGAGTTTTAGTGCATTGCATTCTTAAAAAAGAAAAACATCACCGCCCCAAAATGTTTCCTACAACATTTAACGATTTATAGAACTAGCCTAGTTACTTTTACCTGCCTGTTACTAAGCCCATGTGTTAGAAGAGTGAAACCTCTGGTTTAGGCTAAATTCAGACTTCTATTAAGGATGAAACTGGTTTAAAAAATGCTTGCTTTACCAAATTTTGTAAGCAAATGACATTAATCAGTGTCTCACTGCCATACCGCTATGACTATTGCCCCAATGGACTACTCTCTCCTCCTGCTGAAACTTGCTATGCAATAACAGTCAGAAACCTTTCAATCTGGTAGTTTTGGTATTAAGATTAAATTAGACATTAACGGTTTTCTTCTAAAAATGTATAAACTAAACCACCTCTTTTATTTTATGCATTAAAAACAATGAGGTAGGCACAAAAAATAAACATATGTAGTTTGGATTTTATTTCTCTTTTTTTCTTTTTTTTTTCTTTTTTTTAGTTCTGCGACTGCAGACTGTGGTAAAACTGTTGTTGCACTTCTAGGTTTAAACAAAAATTAAACCTTTAACTGAGGCAGTGCTAATACTGTGACATAACCAAGTTCTGGCCTAACACAGAATCATTATAGAAAATGAATTTTTTTTTCCTTTTTTTTTTTTTATCATCTGCACATGTTTCAGGCAACACCTGGTACACAGAAAATGACTAAAGTTATTGGCCAGGCCAAAATAAAACTGCAGAAACCAAAAAACCCTAAGAATTCCACCCCAAGCCCCTTCCCACCCTCCCTGTCCCCAAGAAGAAGTTATCCTAGTCACTGTGTCTTTCACATTTTATAAATATTAACTTCTTAAAACCTGCACCTTCCTCTTTGTCCACATATTGTCACATTACAAAAAAGAAATGTCAATTAAATACATTGTTAACGTTACTAGACTAGATCTGCCCTCTGTTTCAGCCAGTCTGACTCTCTACACCACTTCTCACCTTCTCTTTCCTGCCTCCTGTCCACTCAACAAACAGCATGTTCATGGTAAGCCTGGTTTGTTTTTCTTCCTTTTTCCCCCCCTTCTCTGTTTTAACACTAACAAACAGAGTCCTTCAAATCCTAGGAATCCTGGAGCTGAAGGGAAAAGAAGACCTGTAGCTTTCTAGCGTGATCCCAAATCTCAAAGACATTGTAGCACCTGATGGCAATATCTTTACAGCACCAGCTGCGTTGCAGCCTCAGTTGAAAAACATAAAGAAACCTAACACCAGTGATGCCTGCACACACATTTACACAGAGTGCTGCACTCGTGCAGGTCTGTACTCCAGTTGAAAATAATTCCAAGTTATGAAGATCTCAGACTCTGGATGTCAGCAATTCCTCTCCAAATCCCACCGCTTCTACCAGCTCAGAAGTGAAGTCCTGCCAAGGGTCATGAAATAGACTTGACTGCTTCCACCTGACCGCACAGAGGCAAAGAAAACCTGCAAAGAAAAGAGATTGGCACATTCAACAGGCAGGACAGCAGTGGTTCTAATGTGCCTTCACTGTCCCCAGTATTTGCAGGGCAATTGCAGTGCTGGTCTGGGCTGGTGGGGATGGAGCTGATGCTCCTCATAGCGGCCTGTGGGGTGCAGGGCTCTGCATCTGTGTTCAAGTGTTGTTAACATACCAGTGTTTTGACTACTGCTGAACAACACTTGCACAGTATCAAGGCTTTCTCTCCAGCTCCCTCACCCCTAAAAGGCCAGTGGGGTGGGATGGGCAAGAGGCTGGAAGAGGACAATGCTAGGACAGCTGACCCAAATTGACCAAAGGGATGTCCCTTAACATATAGCATCATGTGCATCAATAAAGGCTCAGGGAAAGGGAGAGGATAGGAGGAACATTGTAGTGATGACATCTGTCTTCCCAAGCAAGCATTATGGGTGGAAAACATCTGGACAGCCACCTGCCCATGGGAGACTGTATTAACTCTTTGTTTTGTCTGGCTCACATGTACAGCTTTTGCTGTCTTATTAAACGGTCCATATCTTGATCCATGAGTCTTTTTGCCTTCTGACTATTTTTGTTCTCCTCCATGGGAGAGGGGAGAGAGCTTGAGGCTGGCTGGGTGTTTGGCTGCTGGTCAGGGCCAACCCAACCTAAGTACCCAGCTGAAGTACACGTTTATCATCTTGGCAACAAACTTGGTGGGAGGGAATGTACCTTGTCGTTGCGTTCACATAAGAATTTGAGTCTTTGTGCCCTTTTGTGCATGAAAACACCATCCAAGTGTCCAGTTTCCACCGACCGTATTTCAATAGCTTTTTCTCCCCAGCCCATGATCTGGTTAGAACGGATGTATGCTTTGGAAAGAAAACAGCACATTAGGACAGGCAGAGGGCAACAGGAGGAATGGAAAAAGCATGGAATGTCCTGACACACTCTAGTTAAAAATTACATGCATGTGCATTATAGTAGCTACACACATGTTCAGAGTACTATTTCTGTCCTCAGAACATTCAAAATGCCTAAAAAATACCTTTAAAATTTTTGATTTCTTTTGTGTGTTTTCTATGTCATATACTTCTTCCTTGAGCATTCATAACAAAGGAAACTTTAAAACCTTTAATTAAACAGAGGGAATATTGAGTTTTCACACAGGCCTTTTCTCCCAAGTCTGGGACAAAGAGATGGATTAATTAGGTGTTGACTAGGAGAAAGCAGAAGCCAAGGTTTAAATGGACTAAGCCTATCCACTACAGTGTGTCCCAAGCACCAGCTCTGTGTCTTATGGCGCTATTTTCCCTCCTTGAAGGAGTTTGTCAGCAAAAACAAAGAATGAAAGGGAAAGTTATAACTAAAAAAAATTACCTAACCTCTCTTAACAGAAGTAATACTTGAAAAACTGATCTCCTTGAGAAAGGCAACTGAAAATCATTCTGTGTATCTCACGAAAGGTTCACATTAAGCTCTCGAAGTAGAAATATTATTATTTGACATATTGAGTCCCTTTGTGCACAAATAAAACAACAAATCAAACATTTTTCCTTAGAATGGCACAAGTAACACAGATTAGTAGCAGCACGAGGAAAAAAATCTATTTTTGATAGCAGTAAGAAAATGAAATAAAAAGTAAAGTCACCAGCATTATGAAAAGGTATATTCACAAAGCAATTTGATGGATAGTCTTAGGAATGCTGTCAAAAATAACATATGGGAACTTAATGAAGACTAGGCTGTTGCCTCTGATATTTGCATGCATACTTAACAGAAAAAGAATAAGGGCTTCCTAGCCAGCAAAATAAAAAAATATTTAATTTTGCAGTACTTTCCTTTTATATAACATATTCATATTAGTTTTCAGTGAAATTAAATCAAATTATCTACTAAGTATAATGTATAGAAACAGTGCATATACCATCCTGATGGAAAATTATTTATTTTTAAATATTCCACTAGTGTTGACTGGGCCAAATAGTTTCTAAAAATTGTCAGATGAGATGCTCAGATGCTTTTGGCTGCCTCAGTCCCATTACTACTTCACAAGCATTCCAGTCTCCAAAGGCTCTGGAATTTGCCAGCTGATACATTCTGCTTGCTTTTAGATCTAGTCAAGAGTTAATCAGGACAGGAGGGAACATGCTGTGCATGAAACATCTTTAAATTTCCTCCTCCGTTGTTGTTCCTGTTGCTCAAACAGCTATCAGCAATCATCTCCCAATACGTGCAGCCATCCCACGCCCAGAAAATGCAACGTGCTTGCCCAACAAAAGGAAGGTGTGACCACAGCCCATGCTATGCTCTGCACTGAATTACAGCAGCACAAGCAGGAGGGATTCTGGAGTGCACTTTTGTGCTATACTCATTGTTCCCACTCTCAAAACAACCCTATTTTGAGCTGGAGAGATGAAGGAGAATTGTGCTAGGAGAGATGAGCAAACTGCAGGTGAATTATAGACATCAAATGAGGTACACCTTTTGTTATCTACATAGACTTACACATAATATTTTCATAATATTTTACTCATCTGTCACTTTATATGCCTTTATACTGAAAGGTTTTCACAACTTTGTGGCTGTCTAGCAAAAATTCTGCAGCAGCCTACAGAGGTCATGGTGAGTTTCTCAATCATGAACTTCACAACTTGATTGTTTGGGTTTTATTTACAAAAACTTCAGCACAAAGCAGATCCATATGATTACTCTTCACTTTGCGCAGATGATTTTCAGAAATAATACAGCCCTGACTTCAGATGCAGAAGCAGCACCACTCGATGTTCCCTCCTTCTGCCCACATGCACAGACTCACACTCCAGGCACTTACCAACTGAAGTTGGCATCTCTCCCCACTGCAGAACCACATCCTTGGTTATCCTTCCGTACGTGTTGACATAAACTCCTTCATCCTCGTAGCAGACCAGTAGCTCCATCCCATCCGTGTTTGGGAGAATGATGATTGCATGGGGTTGGATACTACTCTGGATCTACAGAGACAGAAGAGAAGAGGAAGCTTTTGTTTTAATGCTGCAGAGTCTGTGGTAGAAGAAAGCGATGGGTGATTTTTGTTTCTGGCTGACACATCAGGGATTCACAGAATCATAGAATGGCTTGGGTTGGAAGGAATCCTAAAGATCATCTAATCCCAAATTCACTCACTTTAGAAGTGCTAGATCTGCTCCCCTTGAGCTAGACACCATACACACTGACCAAGACCTGCAAACCCTCTCATCCTGGCAGACATCTGAACAGAGGAAAGATTAATTTCTCTGTAGGGATGCCCATTTCTTTCCATCGGCAGAAAGGGAGTGCGGGGCAAGTAGAGCAGATACAGACCTCAGGTCTCTGCATTGCATTGAATAGTGCTTGGGGTGGCCCATCTGACATCTCTGTGTACAATGAACAACAGGAAACCTTGGTAGCTAAGGCCACCTGGCCTTTGTCAGCCGTTTTGAAAGCCATCAGTGGGCTGCTGTGTCATTTGTGGGGCTGGGCACTTGCAGGGCACTCAGCCACTTAGATGCTACCCCTGAAACAGTCACATTGGTCCTCATCAGATCTGAGTGGGCAACTCCAAAACACAGAGACATACTGACTATGAGGTGAGGACTGACAGTCCTGAGGACACAAACTCCATAGCACATGTAGCTGTACCTGCTCAGACCCCTCCACTCAATCCACCACTGCAAACATCTGGCAGTGATCCACAGGGACACAGATGACACACCGGTCATCTGGGGAAAGGAAGGGGTTGGAGGTGGGGCAGGGTGATCAACCAGAAAGAAGGAGAAAAACCCAGCCACAGCAGTAGCTCTTACATGTGTTGGTAGATAAATATCATAGACCGATCCTGAATCCACATCAACAGCATGGAAGCCAGCACAGGAGCCATAGATCACTTTTAGTCTCTGACCCTCTTCCACAGTTAGATCCACCAGCAATGGCTTATGTACCAATTCTCCAAATGACTGTGAGACAACCATCAGTGAGATTTAGTTTACTGCTTAGAACAACAATGGGATTTATAAAAACATGCTCGCATGCACAAATTCTGGGTTTCTGGGTTTGTTCCTCCACATCCCTCTGGTCCCTAGACACCAGACCCATTAGGCTAACACATCTCCCATGAACAAGGACAAATTACTCTGCAAACTGCTGCATTTCAATCACCTAAGATATTTTCTGTAGGGTTTATTTGGTCTGTTTGCTCTTTTAGTAAGAATTGTTCTTCCTAAAGCTCGAGGCCATTTGACATTCCTGTAGTAGACACTTTGACCTGCACAACCCACAGTAACTCTGTAAATCAGCCTGGCAATTATACCAAGCCAGGCAATTTAATTCTAGCAACACTCAAAAACAGTCCCATAAGAATGCTGAGTATCACTTCATGACTTGTTCTGCTCAGACAAATAAGTTTAGACTCAGTCAACTTCTCTCTGTCTCATGTTTTATTAATAGAGAGAGCAAACAAACTCTTGTGATACTGTGTCATAATTAGTTCATGCTCAGTTACAATTTAAGTGTATTGACTCTTAGAATTCAAAAAAAATCTCCTAAATTAAAATATAATACAAAGTTTACAGAGATTTACTAAAGAACTTGGAATACGACCATGATACAATGTCAGAACATATTTGTAAAAGGGATAACTGGAAGTGGGTATGATAAAATCCTACCTATGACTGAAATATACTGTTACCTTAAAGGCCATAAATTTATGGTATGGCTTTGGTGCCCATGCATAGACTTCCACAGAACTCTTCAATGCAATTACCAAGAACTTGATTCTTTCATATTTTACTGAAATTAAAAGAAAAACAAAAAAGAATTCAGCATAATTCCAAAGTCATTCCAGTTACATCAAGAAAGAAGACAATTTATGTAAGTATGAAGAAATACTGTGATTTTGAGAGTTTTAGTAAACATTACATTTTAGAATTGCTACTTCTGTGTAGTTAAGTTCTTTGATACACTTATGCTACAAAAGTAATTACTCATATTAGCAACTGACCATGCTACCATATTTAGAATTAACTATTCAGTACACACTTATTTCCCCTTATTTTTTTTCCACATTGGACAGTGCTTAGTCATCAAGACAAGGAAATCTGACATTCCAACAAAAGAAGGCTGTGACTGTTGAAGAGTCCATTATTGGCAGTTCCAGTCATAGCACTGGCAGTGATACTTTGAGCTGATGGAAAAACTACCCAGAAGAAAGGAGGGGGGAAAAAATTACAACACAACTCAATCTCAAAAGCAAAAGGCAAGCTTGATAGTGGAACACTTTCCTTTGTCCCTAAAGTCTGAAATAACTAATTTGAGAAAAAGAAAAAAAATTCACATAATTTATCAGAAATAAAGTATCATTACAATAGTGATCCACACTACTACTTGCTCTTTTAACTGTGCAGGAAAGCAGGACTACTGAACTGTAAGTGTTAAGGGACTTGACACTTCTTCAACAGACAAATAAAAGTCTCTCAACCTCCACAGCTGTACTGACTAAAAACAGAGCTTTTGTTCAGTCTTGTCTAGCTTACAAGACTTCCTGGAATTTTTTCACAGGGAAGAGGGGGGTGTTGAACAAAACCACCTCATCTGTGAAAGGGGACATTTGATAATTCTTATTATTTGCTCTGGGTGCTATCTGGGAATTCACCCAAATCTTAAGTTTCAAAAGAGCAATTTCTCATTTAGAGGAGCCAAAAGTTGCCTGAAGCAACTGAGATCCATAAATACCACTTCACCCTGACATCGGAGACCCCTGTCGCATCAAAGAGACAAGGAAGTGATCAGTGCCAGCTGCATCGGTGACAGCGTCCAGACTGCAAGCCCAGCTACTGGCAGAGCTCTCCTTCTTGGGAACTGAAGCGCAGCTGTCAAAGAGGCCTCTCACTACCTGAAAAAATCTACTGTATTTCTGTGGTTCAGAAGGAAGTTCAGTGCCAGGCTGCAGCCCAGAGTAACAAACCCTCCTTCATCTGGAAGAGAATGCTCTTTGTTTCAGACGCTTCCCTGCTGGAAAGCCTCCTTTCAATAGCTGTTGATGTATTGTTAACAGGCAACTTCATTATGCTGCTGACACCCTGGGGTATGATACCAGAGAAGTGCATTATTAATTGTTTTCGGGGTCAAGTTCCAGGTTCAGCAGTCACTTACTGCCATTGTTATTGATTACACCCCATTAGCAGGTTTTTCCAAGAGCACACGCATGACAGGAGGAGACTGAGAACAGTTTGATTGCTGCTGTTCCACACTGACTGACACAGCTGGAAAGGAACTGAGCAGACTCTTGGGAGCAAATCAAATCAGAGGCAACATCCAGCGCCCATCAGAATGCACCATGAAATCGAAGCAGCAGAAAGAGCTCTTGGTTCATATTCCCACCTGCAGGGCAGCACGTTCACTGTATACTCCACTGGCTGTGAATGCTACATGTCTTTCACCAGCTTTGGTGGAAGTCTCTATAGCCAAATCCACTTATATTACTCAAAACCACTCAAAGGGCACCTGCCTAGTGAAAACATACTTGATTCTGTAACTGTACTGCAGCAGATCAGAGATGGCATTAGGGAATTTCATGAGCTAAGAGGAATCAATGAATCATCCTGAAGTTAAAGGCATGCTTCTGTTCCCAGATTCTTCCCCAAAGCTCGTCTGCTACCTGGTCTTCCTTTCTCCTACCACTCTTTTTTTTTCTCCAAGTCTCTAAAATCTACATTAAGGAGAGACTTTTTTTCAATCCATTCCAGCATGCAATTTCGTCATGGTAAAAGAAACTTGTTAGTAAATAAAACAGTTTCTGGGGATAAGAATCCTTCTATTACCTAAAGGGTCTAATAGAGGTGGTGAAATGTTACTAGCCCTCACTGCCCATATCAGCACCCTTCTGGAAGCTGCATCCATTACAGGAAGGAGATAGATGGGATTTGCACACTCTCCAGTTCCCAGCCCATCATCCCACCACAAAACCCCTCTCACCTTCAACTTAACCCTATAACTTGCCATCTATTTTGCTGCTTTGCCAGCAAGCTCACCCTGAGAAACAGGTAAGACAGCTAGAAATAAAACCAACCAAACCATAAATCCAATAGCTACATAACAGCTACATGCACTGCAGTTCCCTTTCTCAGCCATCCTGCAATCCTATTTGATTACTGCATTTGCTACTCACCAACTTTATAGTGCACACAGCCTTCCAAGTCGCCCACCGTTGTCCAGCCCTGTTTCTTCTCTACTTCAGGATCATTGTGAAGGATTTTATTTCTTAACCAGGATAAATAGTAAACTCGCAACTTGTTCTTCTTACCTGGCCACAAAATGAAAAAAATGGTTTATCTCCATAGGAAGATACTTGCAAAAAGCCCCACCCAGGCAAACAGAAAGCCCGCAAAACAAACCAAAACAACAATGAAAGAGAAAATGCTGCAACCACAGAAATCTCCCTCAGCTTTTCATCTGCAACAGCTTCACTCCAGACTCCACCCAGACACGCGCTTTCCCGATAATCAGTGACAGAGACACAGGGTAATACCACACGAACACAAATGACAAACTCATGGGAACAAATCTTTGGCTATCTGGTTCTTAGGACCTAGACAACTTCCACTAGAACAGGGAACTCCCACAAGAGCANCTGCTTTGCTGCTTGAAATCATTACAGTCCCACAAATGAAGCTGTGGCTGAGGAAGGGAGATCATCCCTGCTTTGACTAGGAGCCATTTAACAAGACTCCATGAGGTCTCAGTGAAAGAAAAGGAAACAGGAGACGCTCTCAGGGATCCTACTTGTCAGCAGAGTAGCTCCATGCTCCTGCTGCACCAGCCATCATGAGGAAACATAGTTCAGATCAGAAGCCACTGCACTTGTCAGCAAGAGCTCAGAGGGCTAAGGGTCCCTACAATGTACCAAATGCTTTCAAAACCATCCTGAGTTCCTGCCCACAAGGAGACAAATTCTGCCTCAGATATTTCCATGGTTGTAGCTTCCCCAGTAGCTTAGTAAAAATTGAAGACTCAGAGCAAACAGTACACATGGGAATTTCCCAGCATGCGGTTACTTTTTCTCCTTTGAGTTCACATGATGTGCATCAGGGTACTTCTCTCCAACCAGAATTATTTTTCAAAACAACTGAGAAATATCTCAAGTGTGGTCCCATTGTGTTTTGGTGTCTAGACCACAAGGAAAAGTCACAAGACAGGAAATTCCTCTGCCCTTCTGCAGCCTGACATTAAAAGAGCAGGACTGGTTAGTTATATAAACATGGCTATGCATGTATTTCAACAAGTTATGCTGCTCTTAATGTTCACATTTGGAGTGCAGGAGATTAGATCCTTCTCCTTGTTAAGCTCTACCAGTCAGTTTAAACAGCTATCAAGAATCTGGTCTTTTTAATTTTTTGAGGCGGTCTAATCCTTATGATCATGAAATAAGAAAGAAAACTCTGCTCCAGCCATCAAATGAACTAATCAGACAGTAAATTCTGTGGGAACTCCCAGTTTGGATTCTCCCAGAGACATAGTTTCAAATGCAAAGTCCTTTTTCCTAGATTGAGTTTTTGTTTTTATTGTCACTGTGGTTTTTAATTATTAAGCAGGCAGACTCCAACCAGTTCTTCCACTCTGTTATCTCTTCCTACCTTCCTGGTGCCACCATCAGCCAGTTGGGTTGGCAGAACCCTCAGGGAGCCACAACTGGAATGTGTTCTGTATGCACGTTTCCACTCTCTCCTCCAGCATTTTTATGACTCTGCACTGTATCACCTGAGCAGACAAAACTGTTTTTTGCCTCTCAACAGCATGAACTGAAGAACCAATCAGCTACTCTTGCTTTTCCTGAGAGGCTTTCTTGTACCATTTCTAGCAGGCTCAATAACACAGTATCAAAAGCTTTGTTGTCAGAAAGTTCTGTACTTCAAATAGAAATTGGGTCAAGGACTGATTTCATGTTTTCAGACTCAAGAGTGTGTCTATTAAAAGCAAGTTTAGGTGACAATCCTCTCAAAATCCTAACACACCGCAACTTCTTCGCACAACGCAGTGACACCTTTCAAACCCTACCACCATCAGCACATCACTTCCCAAAAAACTCAGGGGAACATATGGCTGAGTGCACCACAGTGAGCTGAACAATGCCCCCAGCAAAGCTGTAGCAGTGCTGGGACAAAACTCAGAGACAGTTCCATAACTAATCTGCCAAAATACACCATTTGCAGAACTATAACCTCATTCCAGCATTCAAATTTTGCCTGGAGAGATGAAGCAACTCATCACAAATAAAAAGATACTTAGGGAAGTCCAGCATGAGGGTAAAAAGCTGAGATGTGAAGCACAGAAGGCAAAAGCAGGATAAGGGGAAATTTGGGCATAACAGCATTTGGTTTCACTGAATATGCTCCCCCAGCCCTGCCTTTCACTGGGCAAGGATGCTTCTTCTGCCTCATACTCCAGTAACCTCCCATAAAACACAGGAGATGGCACAGACACAAAGGCATCAAACAACCAAAGATCAGCTGATTTCTTAAGGGTTAATGTAGCATGTCTCCACAGAGGAAGCAATAGTTTTGAAGGAAACAAAGAAAACGGATGTGCCAGGGCACTCCAATTGTGACTGACGCGAACAAAAATAAACCTAAAACAATTATACACAAGACTGAATCACAGACACTTATGGTTTGTGTAGAGTATGTTTCAAACCAACAGATTTTACACAAGTTGGATTATACAATATTTTTGTTTACAAGGTCTGCTATAGAATAAACTCTATCAAATGTTGCCTTTCAAACAGCTTATATTTTAATATACAGCATTAGACATCAAAAGGATACACAGCAGGTTGTGTATTTTTAAACGCTGCTTGATTCATCTTTTTCTTTTTATAGATTCCACAGCATAGCTGTATCTGAGAATGTAGCAAGTGACAAGCCAATAAAATTCAGTTGTTCCAGACAGAAACAAATCCCGTGTTGATGACAGCAGCATGGGCATGGTTCTTTGGATCTGTGCTAATACAACATCCCTAATGCATTGAATTCCACTAAATTGTCTAATGTGTGTCCTTTTGAACAAGTGTTGGGAGAATCAGAGACCTCCTCCAGTAGACTTAGAGAGGTTCCAGAGCCTCGAAAAAATTTAGGTGGGTCTGAACAACAACAGCGAATCCTGTGAGAAATCTCACATAACATCCTCTCCCTATCACACACACACAGCATCGCAGAGACAGATTTCCCAAACAACCCAAAACAAAAGGAAGGTAAACGGCTGAACAACACCTGTGGAGAAGGACTAACAATGTACCACATCAAATTGTCTAACAGCAGGTTAACCTTATGCCAAAACTTTCTGGAGCCAAAGAGTTTGGAACCGCAAGGTTCATAAAACACACTTTTCATCAGCACACACAAAACAAAGACAAGCAGCACCGCCACCCTTCATCTCCCATTGCTTTGCCATTCCCAAGTTGCATCCAGTGAGAGACCAGGCACCAATCTGCCTTCTCACTCTAGTTATTTCCACACCATGTACACACTGTACTCCTCTCTCTCACACTTTTAATGCACATCACTCTTACTTCCCTATTTTGCAAGAGCTTTCCCCATTCTACAGATTTTAACACACAAGGAAAATGTCTTTAAACCCAAGTAGCAAACTGTGTTTTGGTTAAAAAAAGGCCAGGTTGAAAGCAATCCTGACACAGGGAAAGAATGACATTTTCCCAAACTTCGTAAAACATTAACTTCCAGCTCTCAAACACTGAACCAGGAGACAAAGCCAGACATTTCTCACAAACTCGTGCAGCATTTTTAAAGGTCACCCCACAGAAGGAAGGACAGGGGGCAAGCAGGCATGGGTGTTGCGTGGAAAACGATTCACTTGCAGAAATAAACTGTACACTCAGAGAGGTGAAATGATGGAAAATCCACTGACTTCAGTCAGGACTTCCCCCTCAGTACACAGGCTGCCAAGAAAATCTTTCTGCCATGCCATGCCAGATGGAGGAAAAAATACAATGTTCAACAGTTAACTTTACCAGAAATTGTCACCAAGACATTCAGCCCTTCAAGTACATCCATTTGCTGGAATCGCCTTCGATTGATGAGTGGATAAACCTTCCCCTGCCCACTTCTGTCTAGCAGCATCAGACCACTTTCAGTGCCCACCAACAAGTTCACTCCTAGAAAAAACAAAACCAGTGATTCAAGTTAGTAAGCATATTTTCCACATATTCTGATGAACTGATGATTGATATAGCAACTGCCTTGTTTCAAGAAGGTCTAATCACTGCTGGTCGGGTCTCAATTGCCTGTAGCCTGAAAGCTCTCATGATGTAGAGGCTCTCTACATTACCTGCCCACAGGGACTACTGACACCAAACTCTTCAAGAGAGTAAGAGACTGGTAGACCACGGAGAGTTTTCTAGAGCACAGAAAGTGCTTTCAAACAGAAAGGCACGCTAATGTTGGAGGAGGGGTGAGGCACAAAGTGGGATGCAAGCCTGTGTATTCCAAACATGTATTAGCTGTTGTTAGGGGGGTGGTAGCAGGATGCTCTTGACAAGGACATGGCAATAACAGTTCCCACTGGGAGAAACAGATTGTGGTGCAGCCCTCCCACAAAAGGGTAGGCACCAGGTTTGTTCCCAGCTTCACAACAATCTTTTCCATCTGAATGTTAGAACTAGAGGAACTACAGTAATCTTGTGTTTCCACAGGCTTCTCCTAAAGATCAAGCATATATAGATGAGAAAAGTCAGTAGGCCAGTTTCTTTACACAAAGTTCTAAAGTTCCATTGGAACACTTTCCAAGAGTCCACAAAACCTTACCTAAACCTAAAATCAATTACATATTTTTACATAATAGATATGTATGAGACTAAGTTTTAAATATCTATTAATATATTATCACTCTTAAATTTCGTAACTATTTATTTGCAGCAGTGTTTCAGTCCAGAAGCTCACCAATTTTGCAGAGGCAGTTCAAATACAGTACAGGAAATGGAAATCAGACCAAATGTACGACTCACTTTATTAGACTTCCATGTTATGATCCCAATATAAAACTTACCATGGTTTTGCACAATAAAATAATGAAATAAGAAAAGCAAAACTCACACAAGATGACCAAAGTTACATTGCTTAATGGTCTTAATCCCTAATCAGACAAATAAGCTCCAGTAACCACTGACAAAAGCTGTAAGCTTCAACATGCATTTCTGCACTTTTTCCAGTGTGGGCTACAATTCCAAGCAAGCTACATGTAAACTGCTCCCTCAGGGTCCCTTCCCCTCTCTGCACATCAGGACTGCATTGCTCCTGCCTGCACCCTTGCCTCTCCTGCTGCTGCCTTTATGGTGCAGTTGTTGCTGCTCTGAGTGCTCATGCACATCTGACCCTGACCCCTTCCCTGAGCTACACGCACTTTGACATGAAACTAACGAGGTACTACACTGTGGCAAGCAGTGCTCCTATTCTACAATGCAGACACCCTCCTTACTCACAGACAGCACAGCTCTTCTACTGCCACCCTACAATTAAGCAGTTCTGGTTTTTTCAAACAAACAGAAACGCTTCCTGAAAAAGTACAGGCTGTCTGTGGAGGCTGGGTGTAAAAATCTGTGTTACTCATCCATGTCATTGACTTCGACCACTCAGAACTAGAGCAAACAGTATCAGAGATCAAATGTAATGAGCAGCTTGCCAGATACTACTGGCATTACCACTGGTAAAGGCAGGGCAAAGCAAAGCAAGTCCCCTTCTTTTTTAATAGAAAGCATCACCATAACATGGTTTAATTTTCTTAAGGGCAAAGGAAGTTAAACCTTATCAAGAAGTAAGCATGTGTAGCAACTTGTATCACCATCAGTTTGGTCCTAAATGTTCAACAAAGGGCTGTGTTACAGCTGTAAAACACCTCTAGGATTTTACACCTATTCTTTGAACCACCTTAACAGTCAGATACATAGATCAAAGAAACATAAGACCATTAACATGAATTGCTACCGGCAAAACAAGGCAGATCAGAGAAATTATGAGTCATCTTTACTGACACCATGTGATTTCTCTCTGCCTTTGGCCTCTCACAGCCTGAAAGTTTACATTTGCACAAGTCTTAACTTTATCAGAGAATTTGACACAGGAATTCAAGCAGAAATAGTGTTGGGGTAATAATTATTACCAGTAAATTCTGGAAATAAAGAAAACAGTAGATAGAAAGACAAGGTGTTGGGAGAGCTATTTCATTGACACAGCTTTGCAAGCAAGAAGATTGGGACAAAAACGCTGTTCTGAGAAACAGGAAATGCTGGAAATTACCCCAAAAGAGAACTAAAGCCTTGGAAAGAGCCATAAAAACATGAAAAAGAGACAGGACTGTATTACCTTTACAATAATCACGTCACTTAGGGGAATGGCCAACTCTCTTCTCCCTAAGTTTTTAAAATGACCTGCAGGTGCATTTATGGTCTGCCAAGTTTAGGGATACTAGATAAATATACTTAACATACACAAGCATCAACTATTAACATTTAAATAATGAAAAAATTCATGTGCCTCCATAGATACTGGCCAAGAAACAAACAACAGAGAAAAGCTTCCACTGGGTGTTGCAGCAGTGATTCCACACAGGCAACAGGCACTGCTCTAAGCCTAATGAAGTGTGGGAACCTAACTGTGACACCAACATGAATTATCCCTAGTGACAAGAAGACCAGACGGACTTGGTCAGCTGACATCTCATACACAGCTTCTCTCTGCAGTAATCACTCTTAACAAAGCTAAGTCTCTGAATGGAAAATGTTCCTTCTATCCTTTTCTTCTCCCTCTTACTTCCTACATAAGCTGATGACTGAGGTGACAAGTCATTTTATGCAACACACCTCAATCAAGCCCTGCAACAATACATTAGCAAGAGCCTCAAGAAGATGATTATTTTTCAAAAGAATACCCTGTGTGCACCAGGTGTACACTGCAAGGACTACTACAAGCTCCCAGAAGCTGCAAGAGAGGCACTAGCAGGGTTTAGAGAGAGCTGAAAAGGACAACCTGATCAACTGCATGAAGCCTCTCCCAGACAACTAGTGATAGCAAAAGAGGACACAGCCTCAAGCTGGGCCAGGGCGAGTTCAAGTTGGATTCCAGGAAGAACTTTTTCACTGAAAGTGTGGTTAAGCATTGGAACAGGCTGCCCACAGAGGTGATAAGAGCCATCATCCCTTCAAGAGCTCAAGAAACAACTGGATGTAGCACATAGTGGCATGGTCTAGCTGATCTGGCAGTGTTAAGTCAAAAGTCTGGACTTGACAATCTCAGAGGTCTTTTCCAACCTTAACGATTCTGTGATTCTCAGTCTAAACTGTGCCACCAGAAGCATATATGTACCAATGGGAAATTATATGAAAGCAGAAGCAACATACTGTAAAAAACACCACAATAATCAGGTCTCGCAACAAAAAAGATGTAAACAAGCACTGAATAAATGCAGAGCAGCAGCTGCAGTTTTGGAGATACATTATCAAAGGCTTGCAAGCTCCTACTGGCTTGTCTACACTTCAGAAATGCAGGAGGCAAGGGAAGAACATGTATGCATTACCCCATAAGGCCGCACACAAGATCTCGGAATTGAATCTCTTCTTGTATTTGCGAATCTCCGGTGTGTCACTCTGTGGCCGTGTGTTTGTGGGATTCACATTGACAACTGATCCCTTCCGTGTGGGGTCTTGCCTTATTGCCTCTGATCTCATTGCTTCACTAGAAAATCCTACTGAAAGAAAAAAATGTAAAGTGCATGTAATACCCCTCAAGTCGTAGATTCTGGCCATATATTCTTTACATCATACAACCCAAACCAGTAACTGAGAAAGTCCTTCTTTTTGTAAGAAATGTAAATGGAAAAAGAAAATAAACTATGCAATCCATTGCAAAACAAATAAAAAGCATGATGGTAACATTCTTAAGTATTTTAAAGAGCCACTGAAGTCACTGAACCCTTTTTCAATTGTTGTCTTCAGCTACTTTACTTACCCACAGAAGTCACAGTTGTCCCACTAGATGGAGAAATCTGTAGTAATCTGGGGTCTATAAAAGGTGTAAAGGAGGAGGAAGATTTGTGTTTCTGGAGTGTGTTACTAGCGGACTGAGTCTGCAATGTAAATTTCAACTTTATTAATATTAATGACAATAAAAAGCATGGATAACAAACACCAACATTTTAAAGTCACTACGGAATTATGCTACAGAGCCTCCCCAAGCTTTTATACTTCCTTTATAGATACACAACACACTGCAGGCACCACACCTGAACTAGATACATATGCACACTGCACACGTTACAGCAAAATCTCATTAGCTGAATTGTCCTCCCTGAATCTCAGCTGCTAGCGAAGCTTATTAGTACAGACCACTACAATCAGGCACAAAGCGAGGGAATGTCTCTCCTTTGGAATATATGCTTAAATGTATGTACACTATTTTATCTGCAAGCTGTCCACTACCTACAATTCTTGAATTTATGAAGCATCTCCTGAATTGAGGTAGTTAATTAAATTAGGAAGTTTGATCTCTTGGCTTGAGCAACAAAATCAGAACCATCTGGGATCAAGCATTCACTTCTATGACGGATTATGTTTCCATGTTCACTACTGTTCATTCTCCCTATTTTGTTTAACCTGAGCCTCTTGCCAGAAAGCTGCAGCAGATTCTTCCACCTTTATTTGACAAAGCAACATATTAAACCTGTATCAAACAAAGGGGCTCATTAGTGTGGAAGGTGTAGCAAACAGTGACATGACACAATGAATATGTAGTGGATAAAATCACTGGTGCTTGTTGAGTTATGAGGTCTAAACATGAAAAAACATAAAGAAAGGAAGAAGACAAGTGAAACAATGAACTGTTAAAAGTGGAAATGGAACAACTTAAAAACCCTTGCCAGTTTAGTATTCTAGTGACAACATATCATACTGAAGCAGAATGGGACAAGTGGGAAAAGAAGTGTGTATATATATATATATAAAGGGTGTGCATGTGGTAAGTTATACTAAGCAGTACTGGGTTTTTGCTCAGTTTTATGCAACCGTAGTTACAAGACACTTCTTTAGCATCAACTGATCTTCAATCTCTTATCTTCCTAAGCCTTTACAGAAAAAACTAGCAATGGGTCTTCAGAGTGCATCCCTCCCCTGCACAGCCCAATACCAAAAAGCTCCTTCTCACCAGGCATTGCCACAGCCCCCACTTCCCAAGCTGAGTTAACTGAACCCTGCTTACGTATTGCTTAGATCAAAGTAATGAGCAAGCATATCTCTGGATCAGTCAGCCGATCTCTATAACCTACAAGAGTGCGCTTTTAGAAAGATCAAAGACCAATGAAATATAGCTGAAAATTAGGTATAACGCTAAATGAATTTCCAGGAGGAAACTGTCCCTCCCACCCACCCTCCTGCTATGTGGTTAAGAAGCATTTTTGATTATGTAGTAAACATCTGCAATGCCATAAACCTACCCAGCTCACTGCAACCTGTCCTCACCACAACACCTGCACACCCAGATGGCAGGACTCTACCCTGAGAAGCAGCAGCTTCTTTTCGCTCGCTGTGTACCATTCCCTGCTTGAGAGGCTCTCCTTGTAAGGCAGGCTGGCCACCCAGCCAGGAGTGGAGACACCAGACAAGGCTCCTCACTCACTGCTGGGGTTGGTAAGGGACAAAGGGCCCTTTGCTCATTCACATGTGTGCATCTCCTCTGCTGCGACGGGTTACGCACACGTGAAGGACCAAGGCTTTCCCACCAGCACTCAGTACAGGAAGGCACCATCCTGGGATCAGCCCAGGACAGCAAGGGGGAGCTTCCCCTATGGTGAAGCCTTCTTCACTGGACACAATCAGCACTGGTGGAGAACAGTCATCTTCATACAGCTGCTTCTCAGAGTACACACATACTTGGAAAAAAACCCAAATATCTTCCCTCATTCATTATTCCAAAATAACAAGGCTTTTACAACCCTCCCAGGCAACAGCTGATTTGTTCACCCAACCCACGTGGCAAGCTTTAGTGAGCAAAATCCCTCCATGGCCACTTCCTCTCCCAAAGGGTGAGTTTCCACAAGCAGTTCCTCATATGTATGGAGACACTAGTCCAGTCTTTACTGACAAAGCCAAAATTAACTGCTAATTCTGAAGAGGCACATTGCTTGCAATTAGCCTGCTCCCGGAATAAAACAGAATTTAAAAAGAGTATTGGCTTGAAAATGCGGTAGTCAAGTTTAGTTTAAAACGAACGCCATGCAATTAATGACTCACTAAAAGGAAGCAAAAATAGTAAACTGGCAAGTTTGGCGTGGGACTGCTCTAGAGTTAAGGGCTTCTTACACAGAACTGAAATGTGTTATTTGGGAGGTGGGAACAAAGGTGACAGAAAAAAAAAGCAGGGGAGATTGGCTGGAGTTCCTTTGCAAACTAGCTACTAGGCAATGCTGCTATAACCCTATGAAAGCAGCCAGCTGTGGTGTAAGACATACCTCATTAGTAGTTAGCTTGTCCTGGGGTGTCTGTGGGGACATGGTGGGTGTCGGCTGGCTGGAGGATGGGGAGGAGGAGGTGGAGGAAGTGGAGGAGGAATGGCTTTGCTGTAAGAGATCTGGCAAGAGGTGAATGCGACCGGCAAAGCCATTGCTCTCATGATGGCTGGCACGCTTTTTGTCAACTGTACTCTGTAGAAAAAACAGGCACACTTGTCTTGCTCAAGTGCTGCTTAAAGGTCTATATCCCTAACAACCTCTCTCCTTCTCTCCCTCTCTTCCTACCTTTTCACGTTTATTTTTTAATTTATTTTTTAAAATAAGCTTATAATCCATGCTTTGATGCCTGCATGGAAAGGGAACGTGGGCAGAGCTACTAGAATTCCTCAAATTCCCACTGGCAGGCAAAAGCTTGGTTCGTGTGGCTGACTTGCACAGCCAGTTCCACCAATTAACAGAAGAACAACTGTGCTGCTAAGTCCAACACCACAACAGGGACAAGCAGATTTTTGGGGGTGGGGTGAGGATTCTTTTCCCTACTGTTTTGTTTAAAACTAACTTAGATCCTATACAGATAGCAGTTTGGACTTTCTGGAGAATCCCTTCAGCTAACTATTTAAAACAATAACCATGAAATCTTAATTTTCAAACAAGAGGGCTCAATTAAGAAATTGGCATTCAGTTGTGAAACTCAGAAATGTGATTATTGAGGAAACTCCTATAAGCTAGCATGCTCATTAACACACAAACTTATTTCAAAACAGGGAACCATTATTTTTCAGAGGCACAAGAATGCAGTATTTTCAGAATCAAAGGCAACAACACAGCACTCTAGCTCTGTCCACATTCTCTGCCTCACCACCTATTCTGCTTCTCCCCCACACCAACTGTTGTGTGAATTTGCATGTACATGTGTGTGTATGTTATCTGGGTGGTCTGTATGCCCTAAACTACACGTTCAAAACAATTTTAAAAAACCTTGAGTGCTCCCACCCCAGTCTCCCTCCCAGCCCCACTCCTGAGACACATATTTGGTTCTTTGGTAAAACTAAACTAAGTTTTTGCTCCAGGTACTTGCTCCGCACACCTGCAGCTTTTCTACCCTTCTCTCCCACAGACTTTGAGATATTCTGCATGGTGCTGCCATGAGTGTCACTGGAAAGCATGCAAAACAGAAGCAAGGGGTGAAGGGCTACTCTCCTCTTTGCATGCATCAAACATCTTGCTCATCTGAAATTCACTACAGCTGCGTCTTGATAATACGAACAACAAACATAATGTAGAAACAGCATGGGTGAATGAGCGAGTGGGTTAATGAGCACAGAAAGGGTGCAGCACTGCGCAGGGAAGGAAAAGCAATACCTGTCGAACAATTAAGGTGCCCTCCTTAGAAGGAGTCAAGGCAGGTTCACTCTCCACATCATCATGGACAATCATGGTTTTTACTGACTCTGTTTCACCATTGCTCAAGTTCAACGTTGACCTATTTGTCAGACAAGAAATAACTGGAGTGAGATAATAGCACAAGTGCCCTGGCTGTCACTGCCCTGCATCATGGCATACTCAGAGTTAATTTGTATTCTGGCCAGAGTGGAATATTTACATAAGCTGCCTAGAAAAGCCTCTCTATCAAAAAAAAGTCAGGAGATTGTTAAACAGCTTCTTGTTTTGTAACAAATCAAGGGAGAAGAGGGAAAGGACACTGAAAAGACTATCCTCAGTGTTTGAATATATGAACATATGAGGCTGCTATGTCTTGCTCATAGATTTAGTAAGCTGAAAGAACTAATTAGCCAAAATAACTAACATGCTTTTCCTTCAATCCCCTATAAGGGAAAACAGAAGCAAAACACTGTTAGAGGGACTAACACTGCTCGGACATCATCCGGTCCAGAAGTAGATTCATCTGCTCCTTCTTGTTCCATATCATCATCTTCCTCATCTGTTGTCCCTGACTCCTCACTTGAGGATGAGTAATCCGTTACTTTATGTGGAGGTCGCACATCCTCTACTGCTCGCAATTCCTTTGCCAGTGCAGTTAAATCCTGATGGGAGAGGGAAGAGAAAAATTTAAAAATGGATGTTGCAAGTAAGAGAGAAGAGGGTTTGCAAGACAAACCCACAGGATTAGTGCCTGAGATTGTTCACTTGTTCGCGTCTGTGTTTTCATTGCCCCAGCAGTACCATTTCCTTTGACTTACTCATATCTAACAGTTACCAAAACTCACTTTCTCACAAATTCAAGCACCAGGAGAGTCAACCTAAGTGGGTCTTGCCATATCACAGAAAAATGTGCATACTCTGAAACCCAACTATCCTGATTTATGACTAACTGCAGTATCAAAGAGATATGGCAACTGAAGAAAGTTTCAAGGAAAGCTGGAAATATTGTGAAAACCCATCGAGTTCCCCAAGATACAACTGGACACAGAGCTGTAATCAATTGTAATAGTAACCAGATATAGAAAATGTCAGAAATCTTTCACAGAAAGTAGGAAAAATTTAAGGTCTTACCACTTCTCCCTGCACCATTCAGCCCAGCATTGGCACATTCAGGTCAAATGCATGATCAGTGGTCCAGCCCCAGGAAGGAAGCACAAGATTGAAAGAGAGAAAGGCATGGATTAGGAAGGAAGAAGACCAGAGAGCAGAAATCAATCCCAAAGGCAGAGTAAAATCTAATGTTTGCAGTACTGATGTGCATAGGCAATGGCATAGGCCAGAACGTGCTGACAGACCCACAGTTACAAACTCAACTCCAGCTGATGTTCACCCCTGATGGCACTGAATGAAGCTCACACTGTACTTTTTGTGAATCTACCTGAAAGAGAAGGAGGACAGGGAAGGTGGAAGCAACTCACAGCAGGCTTGATAGGTCTGAAGACTTCCTTTTTCTCTTCAGGCTTTTTAGGTGCGCTTTCATGGCGCTGTGATGGCGAACCCTCTGATTTGGATGATGCTGCATGTGCCAAGACCCCAAAAGGAACACAGAACAAAGCAAATTAAACAGGGAGTTAAAATATGTTTTCTTACTTCACTTTGGAGTGGGGAAGAGAGACTATTAGGGGTGTCTGACCACAAGACTTAAGTTTCACTGGTTCAGTATTACATTATCCTTGAAGGACTATACAAAGAACACCATAAACTGTGATTTGCATAGCTGCAACTGACCTATGTCTGAAGCCAAAGTAAACACTCACGACAATTGTAAATTAAAGACTCAAGTGTGGCCACAAGCTGGAAAACCTCCATCATCATCCAAGGTAGCCCAGCTGAGACCTATCCATTGCAGTCAGCACCCTGTCAACAACCACCAAGGTGACAGGCAACAAGTATCAAAATATGCCCTTGCCCACATGAGGGAGGGAGCTGTGAGGGCACGGAGACCAGCCTGTTTGCACACAGGAAGTACAGCAGCACCTGGATGTGAATTAAAGAACAATGGAACAGTTTGATGACAATTTCTGTGCCTACTGCCTTTCCCAAGCAAGGACATATGGCTAAGAGGGTACAGGAAGCCAACCCATCTTTGACACTGCATGCTCAAAGGTTGTTCCCTGTGACAGTTATCACTCTTAATTACTGAATGCTTCACAGCTTAATAAAATTAGAAACACAGTGTTACAAAGGGTGGGAGCAGGACTTACATCTCATCCTGAACCGCTCTCCAGACCCGCTCTGAGAGCCAGGGTGGGAGCCAGGTTGTGAGCCAGAGTTGCTAGACCCAGACGAACTGCCACTGCCTGGCCTCGGTACAAGCTTCTCCACCCTTTCCCACAGCAGACGAGGCTCTATATTGCTGTATCAAGGGAGGAAAGAAATTCTTTGTCACACACATTTCAGTCCCAGATTCCCAGCTCTAACCTGAAACATCACTCTCCCTCAGTGTTTTGCTAATAACTCAACTGAAAAAACACTTTAACACTGAGCTCAGGGCATCAGTAATGCTTCACAACCCAGGCAGTGGCTTCCTTTGAAATAACTATTGCCTTATTTATGATAGTTTAAAAAAAGTTTATGTTGGTATAAGCTATTCCTTTTATTTGGAATGATCTACCTGTCATTCTTATGCATCTAACCTGGAGTAGACAATTCTCTCAACCTGTATGCAGCAGGTTTAAAACAGGCTCAGAAGTGTCCTAGGCACTAAACACAAGCCAAAAAGAATACCAGAATACCCTCACCCCTGTCCAGTGAGCTAATTCCAGGGTGGCCTGCCCATGTTGCTCTGTTGAGCTCAGGAGTCAGCTCTCTCCTCCCCCCTTCCTGATCTCAGATGCTCTGTGCCATAGTTCATGGAGGCTTTGTCCCCCTCTTAAAATCTGGTTCTGGCTAAGAGGCCAGAAAGTTTCTGAGGTCTCTGAGGTCTCTTCACTTCAGATGTTACAAAAGCCCTTCTGCTGCCAGTAATCCCCACAGTACACCCAAGCTGATCTGCTACACCAAAAAGCAAGATATTTATAAACGGCCAGATTTTTTCCAGAATTTGAAGGATATTTGAAATTATTGGTAAAATTACAGGGCAGGCAACTCAGATGAGAAAACAAAAGAAGAAATTTTGTTAGCGTTTGTTGACACATGTGCTACATCAAGGGAAATTAATATTAATCGTTACTGCAAAGGGATCCAACATCATCTTCCTTTCACATCCTACAGGCATTGCCAAAAGCTGTTTGGAAATCCCTGGCCTCCCATAAGCCTTTTCCTTCCAATTCAAGAAAAGCAAGGACACCTAGGCTTACAAACCTCGTGGAATTTCTTTGACCAGCTTGGTTATTTTGCTGCCCACTGCCCTGCAGTGGGGAATCACGGCGGGACAGGACTGGTGATCGGGATGTTGTTCTCACAGGTACCTTGAGAGAAAAAAGGTTGTGTTAAACTCATAAGGAAGACAGAGAGGACAGGAAGATAAAACCTCTCCTGCCACAGAATATATTCTTAAGATCTTAACAACATGTTCTAAGAACAAGCTAGCATCAATGACCAAAAGCAATAAACAAACACCCACAAAGCCAAATGCCTTAATTGTGATGCTGTTCAGAATTTGAATAGAACTCAAAGTTTAGTCTTAGCATTAAATACCATTTAATGGTTATCAGACAAACACGTACACGCTCCGCTACCCTCCCAGCTACTGACACATTTGAAAAGTATATGGCATTTTGACTGAAGCAGGGGAGGCACAAAGCAATTTGCTGAAACGGCATGAGAATTAGGAGAATAAGCTCAAGGGAACCAAACAAATGCCCAGGAATGGATCAGCAGAAGGCAAAGACTGGTGGGGGGGAGCAAGAATATACTCAGAAGAAGCAAATCCCAGTGGATGGGAGGGGGGATGGAAGGGGGAGAGGAGGAGGAAATATATTGAATGTTTCCTTTTTGTTCAGATCCATCTCAATTTTCAGTAAGTGTATGATTCATAGTTTGGGTTGCTAACAGATGAAGAGGAATATTAACTCTGAGCAATAACCTCAGGGATATTTTGAATTCTTTCCTGAATATGGTAATGATTTGTTAACTTTGCATAATAAATTGTTTCTCTGAAATAGCTGCATTCTATAAATAATTACCAATTTTATATAAAATTTCAATATTGTACTTCAGGTTGATTATCATTAACCCATTGACTGAATACCTACATTATGATCTGCCTTCCAAAATACTGTTACCAGTGCTGGCACAAGGGCACGGTCTTCCCAGTGCCCAGGGTATCACATCCTTAAGAGAATTGTAATTAATAATAAAAAAATAGCACACATCTGTCTTTCTACTCCTTACCCTTGGAGGCACCTCGTCACTGTCTGATCTAGCCCAAGCCTTTTGGGTGGGGTCGGGTACCTCCGACTTAGAGTCAGAACTCTGATTAAGCACTTCACTGCGTGAAGGTGGATATGGGTCCTGGGAACGAAGATGGTGATGAGCAAATTTGGGAGAAGGGTCACTGAAGGAATGGGATCGCGAGACAGGGGAAACATTGTTCTTGAGAGATGCCAGATGGGACCACTGTACCTTACAAGAAAACAAAACATAAAACATTCAATGCGCTCAGTATAACCAGCTTTCCAATTAACACAGAATAAAGGCAGGTGGGGCAGGCAGAGACAAATTGGTTATGGCATTAGGTAAGCGTGGGGTGGAATTGATGCACTTAAAAGCAAGGCAAGCGCCCAAAGAACGTAACAGACTGAAAATACAGCACATATGTGTTTTTTGTGTGATACGCTCTCCACATACACGTACACTGGTGCCCAAAGGAAAAGGGGATCCAATATCTGCACCATGAGCCTGAGTTCAAAGGCCACTCAAGACAGAAGTCGCCTTCTGTTTCCTGGTCTTCAGTGGGCTTTGGCCAGGTCTCACGGCAGCACTGATGGGCTGGGAAATTTGAAGTGGACATCCAATTGAAGCAATGTATAAAATTAAAGAATGCTGTAAATTGGGCAAATCAACAGACATTCACATTTCCTAATAAATTTAGGGACTGGATACAGCTTGAAACTTTTGGAGAAAGACCATAACACAAAGCCTTTATTCCTTTACAGTTATTGCAATATATATAAAAAACCATAATATATATTGTATATAGTATAGATATGTACAATGCATATTATACTTACACCATATATGTACCATATACTGTACATATATACATATTTATACACAAAGTACACACACACACACTTACACACACACATACTCAATTACACATACTAAGAAGGCGTAACAGTGACCACGGAGTTAAAACTCCATTAGGATTTCCAGTGAAATCCATATTGACCCTTCAGCCACCTTCCTCTTTGTGCATTAGCCTGTGTTTCATAGTTAAATTCTGAAACTAGGGAGGAGGAAAGGTCATAACTGAGGAACATGCTGTTTTCACACCTAATGATTAAGCAAAACTTCGTTTTCATACCCAGTTTCAGTAGGCTGGCTGTATTTGTTTTTATATTATTATTATTTCCTCAATTTTAATACACACAGCTGTTGAAGAGCCTGATTATCCTTAATATGAGTGAAAGACACAGCCTTTAAAAGTAACTGGCACAGAGTATGAAGATACAAGTCCAATATTTTGAAATAGTCATAGAGGTTTGAATAAAAGCCAGGAAATAATGAGCAAGAGATGAAGTTCTGTCCTGATTTCTCCCACTCTTCCGTCTGTTCAAATTCTCCTGTTGTCCAAAAGAGTGGCAATACCTAGTCACAATCAGGGATGGTTTTAGCTTGCACTGTCATCAACAGACTTTATTTGAAAGAAGAAAATTCTGCTTGGAAACAGAGGAACAAAATGCAGAACTCCACCATTTAATTTAGCATACCTAAATTGCTCAGAATTCATGGACTATGTCTAAGTTTCAGACAAACATTACTTTTTGAATTCATGCCATAACTACTATGAGGCTCTTAGTTAGAAAACAACAGAACAATGGCTACCGTGCAGCTCAGTGGTTTCAACCTGTTCTTGATTCTCCAGGGGTGGTGCAGAGCTGTATTTAGCAACTGCAGGCCTACTGACAACAAACTTGCTTTTCTTAGACGTGTTTTGCAAAGCTCTTTGAAACAGTGCCCATATTATTAAAACCCACTGTTTAGTTAGCTTTTTTCTGCAAGAATTTTAAAAACCAAGCAAGTACACCTTTTTCCTGAGCATCCTTGTTAGTAGTAAAAACCTTGCACAGAGCAAATCCTGAATCGTAAAATGCTCTGCGACTGCCACCAGCATTTAACCCACTGTGTCACTGCTGCACAGATCATAACAGGATGCAACAGTTCTAGTCCAGCTCTAACATGAAAAAAACCCAAACAAAAAAACCCATCCACCCACAAATCCATCAGTTTATCAATAAAATAAGCAAAAGTAGACAAAGAGTACATCTACGGAATCAACTGTTTTGTGTAACAGTACTACCTTTTACAAAAGGCTTTCTAAGTGCAAAGTTCTGCAAATTTGAAGGAAACATGTTAGGACTTCTGCATTCCCTCCAGGCTCACCAAGACTTTCCTGGGCACTTACCTGGGGCTCCATTGGCCTCTGCAGGGCAGGCTGAGCAGGTTCTGAGTTTCCATTGGAAAAGGACTCTGATCTTGAAGGCACTGGTGGCTCCAACACTTTGCCCATCTGTTTAGACTGTGCTTCAGGGGAGCCCTGATTAGTTTTTCTAAATCTCTCCTCCACCTAAGCCAAAATAAACGGAGGTTAAGCCTCGAGTCAGTAAAACCAATTACAGAAGAAATACAAAGGGGAGTACCACCTTTTCTTTACCACAAAGAAAGCAAATACATTTGGGGGTTGGCAGGATTTTATTCCCTACCATTTTTGCCAGCACTGTAAGTTCACTGAGTGAACTACACCAAAGCACCAAGCATGCCAACATGGATAATCCATACTAGGAAGAGAGAAGATACAGGAGGCAGCAAGATGTGTGATAATATGAAAGACCATTATGGGTCTTCTTTCTGCCTAGACTAATTATCCATCAGTACTTTTCTCACAGATAATAAAAATTATATAAGTAAACAGAAATAACTTTACAATATAAAAGTACATTTCCCATTCCTATCCCTTACTTTAGTTGCCCACCTTATTCAACCAGTGGTTTTGGATTATCTGCTTTCCTGTGCTTCTCTCTTCAGCAACAGAAGAGATAGGAGGATATGTTTCTCTATGATGTAATACTGGAGTCTGTCCAGCTTTAGGCACAAAAGTGTAGGACGTATCAACATCTCTCTTATCAAATACTCCCAGCACAAACTCAAAGGCTGCAGAGGACAGTCCCATCAGTTTGTTTCCTGTTCTCAGGAAGGCGTAGAATTGATCTTATGTTAACTTCAAGAGCTTGCTGAGGGGAAGACTAGATCAGAATGTGCTCAGTCCTCAGAAGAACATCAAAGCAAGGTCCCCATGCAGAAAAATCACCTCTTTGAAGGCCACAACACTGAGAACGAAGTGAGAGGTATGAAGGGCAAGAGATGGAGGGAGGCTACAAGCAGAAAGGAAATAGTCTCCCATTTCCTAAGACAGTCTGTTGCTAGAACCAAGGTAGCATGTGCCAGGGAAGCTGCCTCTGAGCAATGCTAAACTCTCAGTATTTTATCAAAGCACCAAAGATCAATCTGGAAGCTTGGGATGATTTAATTTGCTTTAACCCTTGTGCCCAGAGCATGAAACCAGTACTGGGACAATTTCCTAATTGTTCCCTAGCAGTGATGGTCTGGAGGGACTGGCTTCCAGAAGACAGAGGCAAGTTTCCAGACTCCTCGCCTCAGGTGGGCTCCTTTACAAACCCAACCTGCCTCTGCATTCCAAAATTTGAGGATAGGACCAGTTTGCCTATAGGGACAAGCAGACAAGCTTCTGTAAGGTCTACACAGAACACACCATGTCTTGGGAAGTACAACAATAATGGAGGCAAGCATCTTCACCATGCAATCATTTTCACCACTGTGTTCAACTTCACAGAGCCATTCTTTAAAGTCTAAGAAACAGGCCAGACTCCTTGTTATGAATAGAATAAGGAAAAGCCTCAAGTCTTTCTGTCTGAAGAAACAGGTTTTCACATCTCTAGCTGTAGATGATAGGAGGTTTCTTCCACAAAGCACATAAACTGTATGAGCAACATGTCCTCGAAACCAGGGAAGAAGTGGGGAGGAGATAGAGTGCATCCCTGAATAGAAACAGGTCCTGTTCCAATCATCTGACTGTCTGGACCTGAAAGTGGTATTAAGTTCTAAGCTCCCTGCTGCTTCCCAAAGCCAATCTTAGAAGTCCTTTTCCTTATATTGCAGTAGCAATGAGGAAAGAAACTAATCACCATTAAAATTTGCCAGTCAGGAAAGTAAGTCCACCACCATCCTAATGGTCAGCATCTCTGTAAGGTAGACACTTTCTCTGGAGAGCAGTATGGCTGAAAGTATGAGGCACAGAACACTCGCTCCAGTTGACTAATTTATGTAAAGAATGATGTCAGAGTTAATGCTCATTGTTAGGATTAACTGGTGGCATTCCCACTGCCAGGTGTCAAGACATTATGGCTATACTTCTATCACACTTTTAAAAAAGACTATTACACAACAGTCTCTGGGAAGATTTGACTACTAGCCATTTTTTCTGTCTTTACTCTTTCAGGCTAGAGCAATCACAAAAGAAAAAGACTGCAATAGAAAAACAGTTGAGTCAGTGGTTCTCCTAAAGGATGTAACACTTGCATCTTTGTTTCTCTCCTTTTCAACCCTGAAAGCAAAATGAAGCAGATACCGTTCGGCATCCCTCCAATTCCCAGCCAGCATTCAGGCTGGACAGAAGTGCTAGACTGGCACTATGCTTTCACTGAGGTGGGCCAAGAGCATGCAACAAGGACAAGAGGGTTGGTTTCATGTCTGCACCATCACATACCAGATAAGTCTGAACTTCTTCCAAGTAAGAAAGATGTATCAGATACTGCAACCATCAAGTGGAATGGATGAGATAGCACAAACATGGTTTATTAACAACTTGGACAACAGCATCTAGAATGAAATGAGTTTGTGTCCACCAAGTCCAAACAACAGTACTTCAAAGACTAAGAAGCACTGCTGGATGAAGCTGAGTTGAGAGTTATTTTATCATGTTTAGCAGGCCGAAATATATTTTCTGTTCTTGTTCCAAAATGTATTTACCTGGTTCCCACATGCAGCTGGTGAATGCCATTAAAAGTTTTGACTAACATTGCCCAGTCTGGTGGTTTGTGGGCAGTATGGTGCTCAAGGAAAACATAAGATCACCGAAAGAAAGCCAAACGTACATCAAAGAGGCCTTTACTTGCTTAACAATGTTACTCATGGACCAGTGAAAACAGGGGACCACTCACTGAAAGAAACAGCACTTCAGAGTGACTTGTGAGTGCCTGAAGTCCAATAAGGCAGCACCAGAGTTTCAAAAGAGCAGGACATGATCTCAGAAGAGAATACTTAATACTTCAAAAATGAAACTAATGAAATTCAGGTTTGTGTTCATGAGAAGGAGATTTTGAAGAGTGTAAGTTAAAATACCAAATGTGTAAACATGTGCTGAGTGTTAACATCCATCATAGGTTTGTGCTTTCCAACTGCCTCTCAATTTCAAATCACCAGTACTTGCCAAAGACACAGACCACCAACTGCACTAATGCTTTTTAAGAAAACATGTCTGATGAAGCACAGGTATAACTTCCTGACATGATACTTCCAAAACCAGGTCCCCTTAGTCTGCAGCCTTCCAGACATTCTTTCCAACTTTTACACCTCAAAACTCTGAACTCCTGTGATTGCGGCAGAAGTATGCAAAAGTTGCCCTAGGGCTTGAAAAACGGTACCCAACAGCTTAAAATATGCCGCCCTTCAGGAGTCATGCTTTGGCCCCCAACTACACTGCAGCAGAACTGCAGTCATGCTGATGCCAGCAGGCAGAGACGCAGTTAGCAGACTCCTGTTCACAAGCAGGACTTACCTCACGTGCTCTTTCAGCAGGCTCATAGTGGGATTTTGGCTCAGGGGTATGATAGCTTTGTTTATTTCTTTCTTGCTGCTGCTGCTGCTGTTGCTGCTGCTGTTGCTGCTGCTGCTGCCGCCTGTGATCGTGCTGCAGCGACAGGAGGTAAGCCTGCTCCTGCTGCAACTGGCGCTGGAGTCGCTCTGCCTGGCGGTGCTCCTCCATCTCTCGCCATCTGTATTCCTTTGAGAGAACGGGTGAGGAATTCAAGACATGACACTGACTGTACGGTGGATGTGTCCCTACCAATCCCATTAAAAATGCACCTTTTTGGTTGTTGTTGCTTTTGTTTGTTTGTTTATTTCATTGTTAATGTGTAACCAAGAGCTAAGTTAGACTCATATGACTTGTGTCTTATGTTGGGAAAGTCATGAGTGTACTGCTAAGCTTGACATGATTGGAGAGTTATGTCAAAACTGATTTTTATTAAAGGGAAAAAAAGAGTTATTTATACTAAATCCAGTGTAAAGTTCATAAAACAATGATTTAGACCAACACTAGGCCATTGTATCCTGGGGTGGATTTACATATCATGTGTGCTTTTGATCTGCAACACAAGCACTCTAGTTCTTCACTGAATGCCAAGGTCTGTTCAGAAACTCAACCACCACACCAGAACTGTTCCACTTTAAGATAAAGCCTCCTCTTATTGCCCAGAAAGCAGTGTGACCATACAGCACTTCTCATATGTGCCTGTCAGCCCACAACGCTAGCATAAATGGCCTTTTAATCAAGCTCCTTTGTTGTCATACTGTCAGTGCAGCTGTGCCCGACTGAGGGAAGCCTAGGACTGGCCGGATAAATGGATCCTATAGCTACTGAACAAAACAGATACAGTGCTTTACCAGTAACATGGCCTGCTCCTGGAGCAGCTGCTGCTGTAGAATTTCCAAGTGCCGCTGCTCCTCTTCTAGCTGTCGCCTGATATACTCCTGTCACATAGAAATTACCCAGCAATAAATTTATTCAAAAGGAATGCATCAGAACCCCCTGGGTGGAACACCACACGCTACTTCCCCAGTTCAGCTTTAATGAGAAACGCACTTCAGGATGGATTAGTGCCTGCAGAACAATTTAGGAAGCCCTGCCTCCTGAGCATTATATTTTGGCCCCTTCTGTTCTGAAATTTGCACTCCTGCAAATGTTGCCGGCACAGGCCAGAGCTCATTTATGTATTTTGGAAGTGGTTTCAAGAAGCAGCAAAATGCACTTGAAGGTTTTGGGAAGTTAAAACACAGCAAGTCTGACTCAACACAGCCAATACGAAGTCACATGCAAGTTGTATTAAACATTAGTGTGTTGCACTGGTGCGATGAACTGTTAGCAACAGCTAGAGCCAGGCATAGTGTAGGCAGAGCTGGAGCAAGCTCCCCCAAAATGGGCTCTGCCAAGTGCAGTTGGGACCTTCCCTGCCGAGTCTCCCCTGCCGCCCTCACCAGAAGCCTCTCCTGAGCAAACGCTGCCAGCCTTGCTGAATTATGCGATGGTTATGACACAAACAAACATCCACCAGGAAACAGATATTAGACCAAACTCGCTTGCTCTTGCCATCTAGCCATCTCTTCACCTGCAGCCTCAACGGGTCAAGACATTTACCCATCGCTTCACCTACCCCCTGGAAGAACTCAAACTCTGAAGCACCAAACCCAAGCTGGTAACATCCTATCATGCAATTAATGGAAGTATGTAACATGTGCATGCGCACACACACAAGCACACGCACACATTTACAGTGTATGCATAGAGAAATTAATGGATCAGTGATACAGTGATGGGAGTTATAGAAAGTCTTGTGACAGACTGATGAGATACACTATACTGTTGTTACGCACATTGGCTGAGCCACAGTTTGAGTTAACAAAAATTCTAAGAGGGAACATGTCTTTTCTTCAAAAAAAAAAAAAGAACAAAAAATTCAGAGTGGTTCAGCTTGGCCACACCAATTAACCATTTGTCATTATTGGCACTGTGCGTAATTAGCATTTCAACAGTTTAAAAAGCAGCTGGGGGAATACCCGGTGTCTGCCCAAAAGCAAATTGCTATGCTGTAATTAGAGATTTTCCATATATTTATTCCCATTGGTTAGTCTTCTCTCCTTTTGACTCAAGAATCTTTGAAACGTACACAAGCACATGAAAATTTCCCAGTAACACAATCATCAATGATCTCAAATACAGTGAATTTATGTAAGAAAAAATTACGGTATGTCAGGCCAAACCCAGCATTCCTGAAGTTAATGGGAAAATTACAATCAGTCAGCCTCTAAGACAGAAGTTTTGGCCCTTTATTTGCAATCAGTATTTTGCAGTACACACACAGTAAGTATTGCTCTGATTATCACCCTGATTAACATTATTAAAGGATTTTAAAACATGCAAATTTCATGCATAAATATAGCAGCTGATTTTCACAGTTTAACAAGTTTTTCAGTTGTACTTTCAATGTATTAAGGGCACACTGGCATAACTTAAGATATACTTGTTGCCCAAATGGGCATACATTACTGATTTTAAACAGAGTAAGAGAGTGAAATTGCATATTGAAGCTTTAGGATGGAAAATCCTCTACAGCCAAAGATTCCATCTCAAATTCAGAGTATTCAAAGTTCATGACAATGACCAATTCTGTGTGCCAGAAGTTGACACGCAACAGAGCTGCCCTTTTCTTGGGAGGCCTTCTGAACAGGGGCATGTCCTGCAAGAACCACTGATCCAGCAAGACAAGCCTAGAAACAATTTTCAGCCCCAGTGATGATTTTGCCAATTCTGGTGATTTTTAGTGCAGCCCAGGGGCACGAGCTGAATTTAGAATGAGTACTGCAACAAGACTTCTTTTTTTGAGGGAATATTGAGGCTGCCAGAATTTTCCATAAAGCCCTAAATCCTATGTTAGTGCATTTGCTGTCAAAATCAACAAAGATGAAAGAGGTAGTGTTAGGCTGCCTCTAAGCTGCTTTAGGCTTACTACTTTTTAAAAAATTAAATTAGAAGAAACAAACCTATTGCACATATATCTGTATCATGGACTCACCTGCTCCCTTTCTACCCTCCTCTTTTCCTCCTCTGCTCTTCTTCTCTCTTCCTCCTCCTTACGCCTCCTCTCCATTTCTTCCAGACGTCTTTTTTCCTCCTGTTCTCTCCGCCTTTGCTCACGCTCTTGTTGCCTTCGAGCTTCCCTTTCTCTTCTTTGTTGCTACAAAAAGGGAAAAGAAACCACAGAGTTTTACTTTTGTTGTTATCAAAGAAAGAGGTGGAGTTGTTTTCTATGGTGAAGAGCGGGATTTACCAGGACTAGCAAGCTCTGCAACTGAGTGACAAAACATTTTATGCAAGTGTTCCACCAGGAAACTAAACTCATACCCAGCACACATCTATCCCTAAAAGCAGCCTCACTTATACTCTCTGGTTTCTTCATGCACACACACAAAGTTTTGTACCATATTCCTGATGATAACCAAGGTGTGGAAATTCACTCCTCTCTTCAAGAGAGGCTAACACAAATCTCAATCTTTGAACAACTGTTGAACTCAGAGATGACAACTTTCTTAACATCAACAATCTACATGTTGCCAAAAGGGAATGATCAGCCCTACTGAATCAGGTAACTCAAATGACAACTATCTGAGCTTTCTGTAAGTAGCTTGTCTCTTAAAACAGTTCATGCTCTGCTAAGAACTTTGTAGTGTTGGCCCAACATCCAAGCTTAATTTAATGCACTGCCCAAAACTTTGCCTAAGAGAGAAGGAAGGCTGACCAACAGCATGTCAGCTCCTCCCAGGACATCAAAAGCACCTATATGTAAAAGAGGAAAAGCAGCTGAAGTAAGATTTACACTTAGACAGATAAGCTTCCACACATGACCCAAATACAAACTGATGCTGATTAGGTCTGCTCAAGTCTGAAAAAATCTGGAAAACAGCTCTAGAAAGCATGAACTGACTCATTTATGTCTACAGAGCACCGTGTATGACTTCAGAGAAGACATTTTAAATGCCCATACAGTCGTGACCAATTCTTCCTGCACTTCAGCATAAGCATCCAGTTCCTCCACCTACCTCGAAATCCCAGGCAGCCTCCCACAACTGCCTAAGTGTCAAAAGACCCAGCTGTCTCCTGTTCAGCCATCAACTGGGAATATCACTACATTTACTTTCTTTACAGGTTTCTGTGACATGCTAAAAAATATGGAAGAAATTTAAACCAAAAAATAGCAGGTACAAATTTAATCCCAAGAACAAAAACGAAAACATACATTGGTTATTCCTTATCTTGTTAAGGTTAATACTATCCCCAATATCTGTTTGGCAAAGCTGCCACAGATTTGCCTGTCTTAAGGCAGTCCAAATAGTCTTGCAAGAAAGAGCTTTAATTTGGGTTCACAAATCCAGTTACTGGTATAAGTTTTGTAGTTATACTCAACTGAAAAAGCAAAGGCCAATGTACACTCGGTGTGTTACTTCATGGGATGAGTTTTCACTGCGTGGCACATTTTCCTCCATTACTATGAAGTAATTTAAAGATCAACAGCCTTTCCATCTTCTGGAATCTATACTGACATGACAGCAGAGAAGAAATACTAGGGTGGGGGGAAGATGGTTCTTGGGGTTTTCTGAGCTTTTCTGCCAAGAGAAGTTGTGGATGTCCCATCCCTGGCAGTGTTCAAGGCTAGGCTGGATGGGGCTTTGAGCACTGGAACATGTCCCCTGCCCATGGCAGGGAAGTTGGAGCTGCATGGTTTTTAAAGGCCCTTCCTACACAAACCGTTCTGTGACTCCAGCAATTAGTAGCACCTAAATAAGACAGGCTGCTTTGCAATTCTCTTTCATTAACTACAGATCGGGGGAAGATGTAACTTTCCTGAAGACCACTGTTGAAATACACCCATGCTGCTGCAACTACCATGCCCTCCCTCCTGGCCCATAGCATCATCCTGGGTTCACTACCACCTTCCTGTGCCACAGGATATAAGCTCTTTTATCCCCCACACTTTCTGTATCTTCTCAGAAACACAGCTTCCTTGCTCTTGTGTCCCTTTTAACTAAATCCATTTACCAGCCTTTTCCCTCGTGCTTAAGCCAGCTCTCTTCAATGAATGTAGATATAAAAATAGCAAAAGCGCTGCAAGGCAGCTACAGCATGCAGTGTATTTCATAGGTTTCACTGCTTCCCCTCCTGCATTTTTTAAGCACCGTAAAAGGATTAAGTAGGCACTTTTATTTCTGAATATATGCATCAGTGTCAAACAATTTCTACATTTGAGTCAATATATTCAGGTCCTTCTTGGCTAATCAAGTCTGACAGGCTTTTGTTTAAGAAAACTAAGATGTGAAGTATAATAATTCTGCTGCCTTGAGGATGCAAGCGACAGCACACTGCTGACTGGTTAATATAATATGCACATTTATCAACTCAAACAATATTGTGTTGACATTGTTAAGTGGATATATTGCAGATCTCAGGATGGCATCATTCTCACTACTAGGAAGACAGGCAAATTCATCGCTTCTTGAATTAATTCAGACGTATTCAGCAATAATTATAAATAACTGAACTTTATATGAGAAAAATAAGCTACAAATTGACTAAGAGAGCCAGTTTCCCATGGCATCCCAAAATAAACAAAATCAATTGTCAAAAGATGAGATTTTTAATGAAACCTTGATCCAAATATCTAGCTCAGCACATCAGCAGATATTTATTACCCAGCAAAAGAATAGTGGAAAAAAGGGGATTTAAGTCAAATCTCACAAATGTGCTACTGTCTATGCACCAAAGTACACAGGGAGATTGGGTTTCTCAGCATCACTTCCACCTTCCCATCACACACTGCCTCAGCCTCCAGCCAGGTGAGTGCGAAGGGAGGTACCCGGCACTGCAGGAGCCCACACAAACACCCTGCATGATCCCCTTATTTCCAGCTCTAAAAGAAAGGTTTCACCTCCTTTGCACATGGTCTCTGAAACCTCAGCATCAAACCAATGGTCACTAATGAAGTGGAATTTATTTTTAACACGCCCAGGGAGAGGAAACCTACAGTGACAACCACCTCTTGAGTCCTAGTCCACATCTTGCCAAAGCAATGCCAAAGGTGGTTGGTGGCAAGTTGTGTTGACCCAATCTGGCTTCAGAGCCAGCCCTATAGCTGACTTTCTTGCGTCCATCTGTTGGCACAAAGTTACCTTCCTGACTGGCTCTAGCAACTCTTCCATGGGGGCACCAAAACCCTGATCACTGTGTTTCTTAGGCTTGCCCAAAGGATGGGAGAGAGACAGAGAAAACCATTAGTTAAAATCAATGTCATATTTCTATGCACAAAAGCTTGCCTTCTAAATTTAGTTTATGTGATTGTCAGATACTGTAATTTTTTGTCATGCACTACAAAAAAGATCTGACATAAAACACTGTTGTGCAATAAACAGCAGGTATGGTTCTAGATTCCTGAACTTATGGATGCATATCCAGATCTTCTTTAGTTGGATATTACCAACTTTCTTGCACAGGTCAGATGAAAAGCTTATTTCCAAGGAGCAAACTGTTAGCCAGAAGATAAGGCAAGAACTCTTAAAAGAAATGTCAGATATGCCAAAACTGAATTTTGACAGAGCCCATATTGTCTCAAATTAAGCATTTCGCAAAATGGGCATTTACTATGCAAACAACATTTAAAAAAAACACAAAGAAAATACAATGTCAATACTCTGGCTCCTTGTCTGGTTTTAGGGTGCAATAATAAAGATCTCATAATGGAACCTGACATCTCCAGACTGAAGTCCAGGAAGTAGAGCATGATTTACCAGGAGGGGGCAATGCAACTACACGTGCAGTTAGTCTATATCAACTAATTCAGGCCCTCGTACATACAGTGAAATGCTCAAGACAGATACAGATCCTCTAATTTTAAATTTCTAAAATATTATTACTGGGTCGCATATTCAGAAAACATTGACAATGCATGTATTAATTATTTCTTTCACAAAGAATTAGGCAGCCTGGTATCAGCTTAGGAAAAGAACTGGCAAGATTATTAATGAGATTTTTACTTTGTCCACACTAGAGATAAACCAGAAGTAGAACTTCTTACTCGGTACCAATCCAAGCTGCAAGCAATTCAAATTATATAGATAAGAATAAGCTCCCCTTATGTAAAAGAAATAAAGCCCTGGCAAAAATTGCCTGCAGGTACACCTACATTAGCATCTTGGTTCAGATCAGGAGCGCTCTTTTGAAGTGAATCATCCCAACATCTCCACTTATCCAGTTTTGTTTCGTAGTTTGAAGATGTCTTGGAGTGCCAACCACACCTTTTGGATTAAATTAAAAAGGCTGATGCACTCCAACCACAAGCAGGCACAGAGTCTAGACCTCAGCCAGTCCAAAGGAATTCCTCCTGTCTTTAAACACATGAAGTCTTCAGGTCCTCAGCACTTTAATTATTGTGCTCCATGATCTGCTTCTACAGGACTATACTACTTGCCAGTGGAGCTATAGTACCAGTTCAAAAAATCCATCTTAGGTTCTCATAACCAGGGACAAAGACAACATTTAATGAAACTATCCTGAACTGTGGAGGTCCACAGAAAATGGGATTCCACCACAGCCAATTCTGAATTTTCCAAGCCAGACTCAGTTTTGCCAAGTGTAAATTCAAATGTCTTCTAATACCCAGCAGTTGTCTTCATGTTGCTGAACAGGAACACAGACACACATTAAAACAGCCAGGAACAGCTCAGATTTCTTGTTTAAACTATCTAAACACCTACATAGTTGATAGTCTTTATGTCTTTTAAAGGAGGGTTGGGGGTAGGACAACTAAATCTCCTCCCCAAAATTTTCAAGTAATTTTCTGTAGTTTGACCACGTCATTTTCACCTCCTCAGTAACACACAAACTACAAGGTTCCTGCAACAACTTTTACAAGTCACCTATACGCCTTTTAAAAAGTAATCTTTTCTCTAATACTGCTGAGAATTACAGTTTTTGGCAGATGTCCTAAACACCGTTCCTGTTACAGTCTCGGTCAAAACTGTCTAGGCTCTGTGCCAGCATTGTAAGAACAAGCCCTCAATTTTAATTTAGGAAGCGGGAAGGGGGGGAAGTATATGCAACTTGTTCAGGAAGATTATCTAACGCATAAAATTCTACCAAAGAATATTAAACAGGTTTATGCAAACATACACTTACTTTACACAAGCAAAAATTAGAAGAGAGCAAGTCTGGTAAAAATATCAACAAATTTATGAACGCCCTGAGCTTCAATGCCTGACACTAATCTTGACTCCATTACCAAGCTCTTCATTGTTTACTGGCTTCATCAAAACAGGGGGGTGAGTTAAGGACAAAGTGACAACATTTCAATATTTTGGCCTTCAATTGTGTCACAACACTGATGTTTATCTAAATTTGTGTCTACCGCCCTTCCCCCATCTGAAAGAGATTGTTTTGGCTGCTGTTTTGTTGAAAATCACTTGGGATCATACATTTTTCCAACACAAGATCCAATGAACTAAGTGGGGTTTTTTTGAAAGCTAAATGCGAGCCTTTTTTTAATGCACCTGATGAACAATATGCCCACACCTTCACCTGCAAAAGGAAACTTCTGTAACTCATCATTCCTATTTATGCCTCCAAGGGAACCAGGCAGAGGTTACAGACCAGTACAAGGTAAAAAGCTTTGATCTTACAAATTTTACATATTTTACTGTGCAACCTTATTCAGTAATACAATCTATATTACATGCCGTCTTATGGTTGTGGAAGCTGTCAGTTTTATTTTGTATTTTAAAAAGCAGGACTGATTAAACATAATTTTCAGGTAACTGCCTTTTCTTTCTACTTGCTCATTCAGTTGTAACTGCAAGATCCCCAAAAAGTTCAACCCATGCAGGGAAAATGGTGAATTGCTTTGTTTCCACTACTAGCAGCAGCAGCTCCTTTATTTTAAAAAGAAAATCCAGATTTTAGGAGTTGCACTGATTGCTAAAGTTAAATGACCTAGATAATTTAATTGTAATCCTCTTCCTCAACAAAAAAATACTGCCTGCAGAACCTTAGAGATTAAGGGGGCATTTAAAAGAAATCATTGACTCCCATACTAAGAAAAAATTTGAGATGTTAAGCAGTACCTCAACTTTTGCCCACCTTTAACAATATTTTATTTTTGTATTTTCCTAGTATCTTTTTTTATTATTTACTCCCCCCACAAGCAGACAAAAAGAGTTGGAAATGCTACGAAGTTTATCTTGGCATTCTCTGAAGGGTGGGGAAGAAACAGAAGAGAAATGGGGTTTATATGCCTTCCCCTCATTCCTCCTCATGGATTCATGTGTGGCTGAATCTTAGCTACCAATCCCTCCTTATAGCAGCACTAAACTCATTTGCACTTTGGAAAAGAGGGATAAGGAGCATAATGTGACCTGGAAAGGTATTTGGAACTTTGTATTACTTGTTATGCAAACAGGTCACGGGATGCAAATCAACATTTGGTCCTGGTTGCATCCTCATTAAATGTTACCAGGATTTGGAAAACCAGACTGGGTGTAGTTTTTCCATCACTGCTAAGTGAATGGTTGAAACAGACTCAAGCAAGAGGTCATTTAAGGACAACTGGAATTTGACCCTGCACTTCTTGAAGAGCCAGAGGATTGGTTTCACTTCAACTCTGTGTCATACCCAGCTCTGGCCTGAAGAGCTGTTTTGAAATCCTCCAACCTCTGAAGCTCACGCTGCATATTCCATCTACATATATATATATATAAATATAAATGCACATGAGATCTTAGGGGATCAAAAGTATGACAGAACAATATTGTCCACGTACGTTCACCTTCTTTTATCTTTCAGTAGTGTATAGAAATTGCATACTTAATGTACCACAAAAGTATGATTTACATATTTTTAATTCCTGCAGAATTAAAATTTTCACACTGATTTATAGAACATATTTATAGACCTACCTTTAATGGCCCCTTCCAATCTAAATCATTCTATTATTTTATGATCTAGGTGGCTTTTATTCATTAAGCTACTATGCATGAGAGAGTAATACATTAAAAAACAGGTTTCTGTCTACCATGAATGAGTGCCAAACACAGATGTTTGAGAAAGCTTTAAAGAGAAATCTGAATAATGTTATGGCTCCCCAAAAAAGTACTCTTGAGAGAAAAATCCATCTGGGAATAATTCATGTCTCCTCTTTTCTATAGCTACCTAAGCCTAGACAGAAACCAAGACACAGCCTCTCCCCCAAAAATCACCTTCAAACAACCCAGCTCTGGCTCCTGTTGTCTTCAGAGGAGCTGCTGGGCATTCAAATCCTTTGGAAGACATCTTATATTCAAGTAGCTAAGCATGGATTTAAGTGCTTTGCTCTACATTTGCAGGTGGATTTTCACATGATGTTTTCTTTTCTGAGATGTCCTGGGGCTATGAGGAACTCTTTTAAAATGGGCACAGGAATGGGAAACAAAAGGGGGAGAGGGGCTTCTGCCCCCGAAACTCCAATCTCCTGTTTCTACCTCTTCTAGCCGCCTCCTCTGCTCCTTCTGCTGCTCGATGCGTTTCTGCCTCTCTGCCAGCAGCTGCCTCTTGTACTCCTCCTGCTCACGGAGCTGCTGCTCCTGCAGCAGCTGCTGTCTCCGAAGGGCCTCGGACCGTTCCTTGTTTTCCTGCTGCAGCCTCAGGAAATCACGTCGGAGGGTTGATTCTCCAGGCACATTGACAATGGAACTGCAACAAGAGGAAGTTAAAGCCTTCTGCACGATAAAGCCTGATGGGCCATTAAATACCTTTGCCAAAGCAGGGGAACATTAATAAAATATATCATGATGTTAAAGTTTAATCCTGTTTCTTCCAGAGCAAAGACACTGGATGTATGTCAAATACACACTCTCAGTGGAAGGCGTGAAATGAGGCCAAGCAAAGTAAGGACGAATGCTAACATTGTGGAGACCCTGATCAATCATATTTGCCACAAATCTCCCTCCATCCAGAGTTTGTTGGCTCTAAGTCATAAGGAAGGGGAGCTTTCAAACCTTTAGCAGTCACAGCATAGGTATTCAGACCTTTTGGGTGGTTTGTGTGGCTTGTGCATTCACTTAATAAGGTACAGAAATTTAGCATGCTGATGTATAATCACAGACCTTTAGACTTGGCCTGGACTGCCCAAAGCCATCCCAAAAGCAATTATTACCTTGGCTCTCCTTCTTGTTCAGGCACTTCCTCCTCTTCTTCCTCACTTCCACTGTATTCATACTCCGTCTCATCTAACAGGAAAGAAACAAAAGCCTGGATAGCACTTTAATTTTAGGGCAGTGGGCAGTTGCAGTAGCACCTCAGTAAACCAGTTCCTGTCTCCTTCAGTGAGAAGATCTACCACAGACCATAGAACTCATTCTGTACATATAAGCTCATCTTCCCAGATTTGTAAAGTAGCACAGTGCTTTGCAGAAGACTTCCAGCAAATTCCCTGAACACCACCAGGTTTTATATGTAAGACAAGACACCTGGAGAACTTTAGCACCACCTGAATAAGGAGAAAAGGCTGCCCAAAACATTTGCTTCATAGCTCTTGTGATGGGTTATTTCCTGTGAGTCTGATTTATGGCATCATTCCAGGAAATGAACCTACCACAGACTAAAGAAGGAATAGGCATATATGCCAATATCCTCCTAAATACTGTTTAATGCTTGTATGGAAGAGCCAGTGACCAACAAGGGAGTAAATTTAATGTATCAGAAAATACAGCACTTGAAACTGATACTTTCTCTGTAAAGGACAGAACAAAACAAAGCCTTCTGATAGTCAAATTATGAATTAAAAATAACTTTTTAAGGATTTAGGCTACAGGAGCTTCTCTTGGGATGAGTATTTAGAATGCAAAGCAGGACACAAATATGCATTTTTGACAAGTTGCAAAGACTTGATTTTTAGAAACTGCGTACCTTTCTCTCCTCTCTTCTTCCTGGTCCTGTCTATGTGGTCCTTAAGCTGGATTCGGACTTGCCTTTCATTTGGCTGGTCACGTATAAAGGGATGTTTCAACAGTTGCTCTGTAGAAGGTCGCTGCATGTAATTTTTCACTAGACAACCTTCTATAAAGCTGAAAAACTTTTTTGACCTGAGAAAGCAGGAAGGAAAATACAAAACAAAGCAAAAGATGAGAGGCAAAATTCAACTGAAACATTTTTTCTGTTCTTCCTCAAATTCCCTTCCTCAAACAGCATCCTACCCCAGAGGACAGGACAAGTCCTGCCTGCAAGTGTACCACCTAAACAGATCTGAGTGTGTTCCAGCTGAGCACTGAGCTGGAGGGACACAGGACTGGAGGGACACAGGGTGACATGACCATACCTGGAGTGCTCAGACACAGCCTCACAGTAATGTGCCCTCTTTCAGAGGCATAATGGACCTGAAAGTCAGGATCTGTAAGTGAGGTAAATCATGTATACCCAGCTCTGGATCAGAGCTGGATAGAACCCAGCCTGCTTGGAGCAGAGGCAGGGCAGCTCTGGTGTGCCTCCACCTACCCATGCCACAGACAGCCATGCCCAAAGTCGGGAGAACTGTGTCTGCCATTCTCCTGACACAAGCAGCACCATGCAGCTTTTGCATGCACCTGGGCTCACTGAGTTAGATCTGCCAGAATTAAAGATTATTTTATTTTTTACCTTAAGAGTCACACACACAAAAAAATTCATATAGAGCAATAGGTGGGTGTTGGTCAGTGTTGTCTGTTCAACACAGGCACTTTGGGTCATATTCTCCCTGACACAATTAAAGGGCATGAACTGAACAAAACCCCTCCTGCACACAGCTTAAAGTGACAGGGTATGGGAGTTAGCTAAGATGCAGCATCACCTTCCAAAATTTGCCCTTCATTTGAATTCTTGAAAGAAGACCTCTCCAGAAAGAAGTCACCAAACAAGCCACCTTGCAAAATGCCAAGAGTGGAAATAGCCAAAACTGCAGTGAGGCACTGGAACAGGTTGCCCAGAGAAGCTGTGGATGCCCCATTCTTAGAAGCATTCAAGGCCAGGTTGGATGGGTTTCTGAGCTCCTGAACTAGTGGCTGGCATCCCTGTCCATGGCAGGGCTTGGAGCTAGATGATCTTTAAGGTCCCTTCCAACCCAAGCCATTCCATGATGCTTCGACAACTTTGTCATCATTTGGCCGATCTTCTCATAACCTGCCACTGAGCACACTATCAAAACAGCTGAGTCACAGCAGCACTGCCTTGGACCACATTTGCTTTTTATTTGGTAGGTGCTCTCAACCTGCTCCAGTGCTTGGAGAGCAAACATCCTCACTACATGAGTAAGTGTAAAAACAATGATTTCCACCCATCAGTTCAGTTCTCCACTGTAATAAAGAAGGCTGAATCCAATGTAATTTGGTTGTTCAGATTTTTTATTCCTCACACCTTGAATGTTATTATTTCACCTATAAAGGTTAATGAAAGGCTAATGCAAATGGCATATATGCGTCTCTATTCCCTTAATATATGCAGAAGGCAAGTAAGAGAGAGTGATTCCTTGACAGTACAAATGCATAAATAAGTCAGTCCAGGTAGAGACCAAGCCCAGCAAGTAAGCCAAGTTTGTATTATGTTGATATTGAATACACAGTCAAATCACTTCATTATTTTGACAGGATCACAGCAACCCATGATCATATTCAATCTTTAAGAAACCTCTTTCTAGGGAGTATTTTTGTTTCATAGGTGCCAGCTGTAACCAGTAACTGGGAGGAAATCCTCTGATATTAATGGATTCTTCTCAGCTGGCAAGAAGCATGCACTCAATTCCAACCATTTACAATAATTATAGTAAAAGCCTTCATTAGTTTTAATAGCTCCTTTCTATTTAGCAACTAGAACACTATAGTACTGTTCTGTTTCTGTGTTATGATTAATCTGAGAAAACATACTGCACATTAAGAGTGGTGCAGGAGTTTACATTTTAAAACATGGATCCATTTGTCACCTTAATACAGATGCTGCTCTAAGGAAAAAAAAAACCAAAAAAACCAAAAAACACTTTGGTATTTATTTTCACACAATTTGAGATGGAATTTCTCTGGGACAAACAGAACTAAATAATGCATGCATTTTATTTCATGCTTTGACTCAGAAGCACAAAAGTCAACAGAGATTTTTGCTAACTTAGACTGCTTTACAGTTCTGTGGAAGGGGTAACAAAGCTGTATGTGATACAAGGAAACTTCATGCTACACAAGGCTACAAGCAAGATATAATTAATACATACCATTTCTTGGATTTTAACCGTGGGGGAGGGTTCCTGGGTATCAGAAAGAGTGCCCTCATGGGGTGCATGTCACAAAGTGCTGAAGGGAAGAAAACAAAACATACAGATACTGGTTGAGTTGCTCTCTGTCAATGCCATGACTTCAGCTTCCACAAACATTCCCACCATCCCAAACATACATGCAGCAGGTGTAGATAGCAACACAGCTAAATGATTAGCCCAGAATGACAACAATTCCATAGCTCAATGTGCCAATGGCAGCCCAAGAAGAGAAAGAGATCGAAGCATGGATTAACGTCCAGAATCAACCAAGGTGGGAACATCTGAGCATGGCCCTCCTCCAGACCCAAGTCATCTAACTTACTTTCCAGTCAATAAAATATTGGAGGATGATGATGGTGGAAGAGAAGAATGAGGATTGTGTTTCATACAATCTTCCCTCTACCTGCCCTTTTCCCCCATTATGGAGGATGCTTCATTTTTACTCCCCAGACCTGGATATTTTCTTTACTTCAAGGCATGACAGTTTTGAAGCATGGGAGGGTCTGTATCACACAAAAGGATTGCCTGCAGAACTGAAATGCAAACCCATAACTTTTGTCCAAAGAAGCCCTGCTTGTTTCAGTGGACATTTAGTGGGAGTCCAGGGTCAATACTGGAGAGCTTTCCCTCCTGTTCCATAGCAGAGCCAACACAGGGAAACAAGGCAGCAGGGAGAGAGGCAGCCCAAGGTCTCTAGGATCAACATTTTAACCATCTTCCTGTGTCTGACCTCTTACACCCTCAGTCTCTGCCTGAGTGATCACTGCAGGATGAGGTGACATTCACCACACAACAGAAATTCAGGAGCAACAGACTGATGTGAAGAGAATTCTGGCTTCAAAAATTTGGGGCCACAGTCTTGGCAAAGCAACCCCTCGGATGCCTATAGATCCCTGCAGGTCACCAAACACAGAGATGGACTCTATTATAGTCCAATCCTTGGCTTACAAAGCCCACAGACACAGCTTTTAATTGAAAGCCATATAGGCCACTCAATGCATTGAACAAAAAGGAATGGCAAAAATGAGGTAGTTCACTTGATACAGTGCTGGCTGAGGTGTCCTGGGAGCTCTCACATGGACATTCATGCAAATGTGTAATTAGGAAGGAGAAAAGAAAACAACCCCAAACCACCAGAGCTCCTAAAACATGAACCACATGTCCATTGTGATTTGATTTTTAAATCTTGCATTAAAGTCAATAAGAACAACAACAAAATCAGGCACCAGCTACAACAAAATGAGCAATTTTTAGCTGGGAAATATCAATTCTTTATTTCAACATGATTATTTCAAAGACATTTCAAGCTGGGCTGTGTTGTGGTGATAGATTTTTATATGCAAAAAAAAATTAACTTGCTCTTAGGTACCTTAGGCTCTTCTTTTTAAATACAGAGCTCCAGCTGAGGGTGAGTTTTAGTACATTTGCAAGATCAATAAGAACTTTAACAAAAATTAATATTAAAAGTCAAAACACCATGCCTAACTTCTTCTCTTTTCAAAGGTTTCTGTCCTCCTCACACATCTGCTGTTTGCCTTTATATTCTCAAAGAACTATGTGAAAGGAAAAGAACCTATTAAAAAATAGGGCATTTTTGGTTTCCAGGGTTTCCTCTTAAATCCAAACTAACCGATAATGATCCCTGCTTGAGAATACCTAAGTTCAGTGTTCTGTCCTGAAGAAGGATTTACAGTTTAAGCCATGTCACTGCTAAGGAAGATTAACACCATTCACTGATGAGTGGAAACAAAAGAAGCAATGTTAGCATTATCCAGACCAACAGAAAGCCAACATAGAAATAGTTGCTCCAAATGCTTTTTTCATTAAGGTCTCTTTCCTGGAGGCTTCACTGACCCTCTCCCCAGCTGAGGTTTCAGTATTCCAGGCCAGTCCATAGACAAAGTGGAACACAACTCCAAAACACAATATACTACCCATAGGAAGGAAGTCAGACACTCGATTAGCTTCCAAATATTCCTGCTATAAAAATTAAATTACTGCAGTCTGCACTCTACTGTTTCAACACAACCCTATCTTTATCAAACACATTGCTATTTATGGGATATTATATTTATAGAGCAGGCAAAACCAAAGAGAACAGAAATAACATGGGGATACTTTCAGAAACCTCAAAACTAGGCTTAGATTACAACCAGCATCACCCAAGTATATGTTTCAGCCCCAAGGAGCCCACAGGAGAAGCACAGGCATCACTTACGGGGAGCTCCTTCTGCCATCTCTATGGCCGTAATGCCGCAGGACCAAAGGTCACTCTGCAGAAAAAGACAGACACCATATGTTAGCAGGTGGATTTACCCATTCACACAGTGAAAGAGTACTATTTAGAGAGGCCCTGTAGGTGAGGCTGAAACTAAATACCACGGCTATTTAAATAATATAAGCCTCTTTTATCTTGTTAGTGTATCATAAAATCCTGCTTTTCACATGACACGTATGTATATGCAGAAACACACGCCTGTATTCTTACTGAGTGAGCAAACAACCCTTTCTAATAGCACATAAAAATACATTCACATTACGACAATGGGAAATACATTTGCCAGAAATCTAAGCCTGTGAAACAACAGAATTTTCAATGTTCCCTTGTTGATTTTTAAAAAATGACTTAAAACTAATGAGCAAATAAGCTCTTCATGCACTACAAGCAGAGAAGCATTTCTAAAGATCTTTTCAGACCCAGCAAGGCACTCTTCTCTTAGGCAAATGCAGCCATTTAAGCTAAATTGCACATTCTCACGATCTTACAGAATCTTTCAAACATTAATTTTTTGTGAGAGACCACCCTACAGGCTCCACCAGGAACAATAAACAGGTGTATTCAGAGGCCAGAGGAGTTATTTTTCACTACTGCATTAACAAATATTGCATGGAGTTTTCCTGCTTTATTATATAATTTTATAGTAAACCTTCCTTACTAATAATAACTCCATCTGTAAAGATATAAAACATTAGTACAATGAGATGCTGAATGCAAAGCGCAATTAAATCAGGAGAAATAGGATCAATCTGATCAATTTAGTCAAAATGTACAAAAACACCAAATAATCTGTGTGTTTTACAAAGATTTAGACACACACAAACATACTGATATCTAACACCACTATCAGTCTCAGCAAAGTGATATAATTGATATTCAGCTCTATAATTAATTGTAAGGCCTTAATCCCTGGGTTTCTGATATCCTTCTTGCCCTTGGTTAAAGTTGGAATAATGCATTTAAGTGAAGATTTCTTTAAAAGCATATTTTCACCTTTTTTCTTTACTTGTGCTCTCATTAAAGTCAACTGAGAAGAACTTTTAAGATTACAGGAACTTTTAAGATTACAGATGCTTTCACTAGATATATTTAACTTTAAATACATATACCTAATATTCTTAAGGGTAGTGCAAATACCATCAAGCCAATTATGGTTTTGCAGTAATTAAATCCTTGGTTTGCAGCAAGCAATGTAAAGAATGATCTTTGTTAAGAAATGTTGTGATGAATAGATTTTTATCAAAAAACTCAGGTATATGTATCCTGAAAATCAGAAATAGTTTTAAGAGTTCCTTCTGTACTTCACTGGCTCTCCAGACGGTGGTTCTATTTAAGGCAACATCTAAAATGCATTGTTCTGGGTTACCACTGTAACTGGGACATAGTCTAACACAATTTAAAGTACAACCATTATACAAATCAGACCATAAGCATTTCCAGGTAAACTCTTTTTTGCCTTCTCTGAGCACCTACAGCACCCTGATAGTCCTGTATTTATGTCTCACAGCTACAATAATACAAGCAGCAGAAACTGTTAAAGGTCACAATTTGACAGTATCTGTACCTTGTACTTTGGTAATAAGAATGTAACTGCACAAAATAGTTATTACTCCTACAAAGCAGAAGAAGTCTCAAAAACTGCCATAGTTCACGGACATTTATATTGCAAGTGTAGGTTTTGGGTCTTTTCTTCGAACAGGACTTACTCTGTAATCATACGTAGCATCTGGATTCTCATCACAGGCAATAACTTCTGGAGCCATCCAGTACGGAGTCCCGATGAAAGTGTTTCTCCTGCCAACTGTCCTGTCCAGCTGAGCACTCACACCAAAATCCACTGTGGGTGGGAAAAAGAGTAAAATGAAATAAGAGGGGAAAAATAACGCAATGACTACTTTTGCAAAGTGGTTTGACAATAAAGCCCTGTAGATGTTCCACGTGGGAGGACCATGCTGAAGAGAAGTAAGATGATTAATCCTGAGGCAACTGAGCCCTCATGGTTCACACACAATGTGCTGGGGCACAAGTGTCAAGGGACACAGCAGCATACAATCACCTCTCCTGCAGCCCTTGCTGGTTTGCCTGGACAGACAGGAGAGCACAGCTGCAGAAGTACTGCCTGGGAGGCTGAGAAAGGGCTGTTTATTCCCTTCCCACAGGGTGAAGCACCTCTGCCTGTACAGAAACAGCCACTTCCCAAAGGTACCTCTCATCTATGGGAAAATCGCATGCATGAACACATGACCCTTTCAGCTCACCACTTTTTCTGCTCTAAAATCGGACAGAAAAAATAATCTGTTGTTCAGCAAGCTGCTCTCTGCTTTAATGCACAGAGCAGAAACATAAATGGGAGCAAAAGATGAGGGTTATTCAAGAAGTGCTAACTTTGAGCATGCATGCACACAGGCTGTGAAAGAGATGCCCATTTCATTACAAAGCAATTATGTTACAAAGGTGTTTTCTGCCTTTCATTCTGCCCTGCTCATGACCACAGTGCTCTATGTCTTTCCATACCAGTAACTGCATCTGCTCCAAGAGGGCTGGGTCAGCTTTCACTGCATCCACAGTCTGAGTGACACTGACAAACTGGTGTACACAAGCTCAGTGGAAGCAATGGGTTGGAAGCTACTGTGCTCCATTTTGGACCAAACCAAGGAAACTCTCTTGAGAGCTTCCTCCTCCAGCAGCCAGGAAAACTTCCCATGCCTCATGCTGCAGGAAGGTGTAATGCAAACCAGAAGGGATGTGGGCTGGGTGGGAGGGCTTCAGTATGGCTCTATATTTAACGAAAAAAAGGTGGCAAGTGTAGCGTGATACAAACACAGAAGGTTAGCATGTGCACTAACTGAAAGAGACAAATTAGAGAGGAAATAAAAAAAAAGTATGTCCACTTGGCAGGAGAGAAGAGGCCAGGGATGAGCACGATTTTCAGCAGGCATGCCAGAGCTGGAACTGTGTTTTGAATTCAATGCCACAGCTCCCTTGAGAGTGTTGTCCGGATTTTATTTTGTGTCCAGAACCTGAACAGCAGGTGCTATTTTAATTAAAGCCAAATACAAGAGAGACTCCTGTCACTTCCCGAGTCCAGAATAAAGTGAATCAGAACAGACTCAAGTTACACGCAGCTCAGTGGGGGAAAAAAAATGATCCCTGCACTGATTCTGGCATTAAAACCAACATCTTCTACAAAATTCAATCTCCAAGCAGGAGGAAATACATGCAGGCTGTCAGTCCACATGGAACCATTGACAGAGCACTCATGCTATAAAACATGTTGCAGGGCTCTTAAAGGATGAAATTAATTTGGGAACATCATAAAACCAAAGGCTGAAAAAATGAGGAAGTGGACATGTGTACCTACTTACCAAGTTTCACTTCTGCATTCTCTGTTAACAACACATTTTGCCCTTTGATGTCCCTGTGAATCACATGATGGGCATGAAGATGTGCCAACCCCTGCAGTAAGGAGAAGAGAGGAAGGAGAGGATGTTCAGAGTTAGGCTCTTGGCTCAGCAACAGACTGCCCATACCCAGCAGCCCCAAAGGTCATAGCCTCGACCTCTTGCAGCTGGGAGCAATGGGAGCTGCAGCAGCCATGTAGCAGCACACCACCCACAGAGCTTTTGGTGATGGAGCAGAGACCTCAGATCATGCACACACAGTACCCAAATACAGCCCAACATCTGCACTGTGCAAACACCTCCCAGCCATCTTGTGAAGAAAGCTCCGCTCCCACAAAGTCTCCGTGCAATTACATTCTAAATGACATCAGTGTCAGTGTATGCCACTGACCTCTGACATGCACAGGGTCACATAGAATTTAGCTGGGAAGGGAGATGGAAGGAGAAAGGAGGCAGCATCAACATGTATATGTGCACCCCAAAAAGGGGGTGGGGGGTGACAGACTGGCACTCATGTATGAGGGCAAGGGAGAACAGATGATAAAGACACGCTCTACTGCAAAGCTGCAGTTCTCTTCTCTAGCTTCCATAAATATGAAGCCAGATAATTGTACCTCAGGAAAAAAAAATGCAAAGGGAAAAAAATTAAAAAAAAAAAAAAAAAGAAAAAAAGAAAAAAGCATAAGCGTTATACTTTCCAAAGGAAACAAAACCTCCTGGCATACTGTGCTTTTTGTTGAGACAGCACCTGGATACATGCCCCAAAGCATTAGCCATGTGGAGGGATGGCTGAGAAAGACATATGTTGCATTTTACTCTCTAATGTAATTGGGAGAACAACAGGCAACCCTCTTAGCAACTGCCTGTATTTTGGGTTCTCCTCAGTTTTCTGCTTGGAAAATTGTAGTCTCCAGTGGGATCATCTTGCCTGTTCGTGTTGCCCTCATAGTCTTTTAATGTTTTGTGAAAAATAAAGAAATAGAACCTTTACAGCTGCAAGAAGTTAAGAGAGTAGTGGTTGCTGTAGAGAAGTATTTCTTAACACATGTTCTTCATTAACTGATCATTTACCAGTTTGCCTACATAACCATTGGGCTTTTTCCTTTTTTAAAACAGTTAATGAGTGAGACAAAAGAACACCTTCCACAGGTCACAAGCAAATCAAATGAACGGCTGATGTCCCTGAGACCCTTCACTGACTGCTAATGCTAAGTGTGGTCTTATTTTTCACAGGAATGAAGGTTTTTCCACAGCTTCACACAGGGTATTTTTTAAAGCCTTCTGCTACTCCGACCTTGCCAGAGAGATAATCCTCTGTTCTCTCCAGAGTACCATCTAGCCTTACTGAAAAAACACATTTGGGGTTGCGAAGGGCTGGGAGGAGACAGAGGGGTGCACTTCCACTTCCCTGCAGTCCCCAGACCTTTCCAACCATACAAGGATCCACTGAGTCGACCTTCACCTGTGTCTCCACCTACACCAACCTCTGGCACTTTAGCTCCTTTTAACTTTGTGATACACAACCTCTCTCCTCCACCTCTGACAAACTCTGTGTTGAATCATGGTTTGAAACATCTCATGGCGATGTGAGTTTAGCACTCCTTTTTTCCAGATATTCCAGTTCCTGATGGCCAGTAATTAATGCTCCTTTTGCAAATCTCTCACTGGAATGAGAAAATAGTTTTCCCTGACTCTTTTCTGAGGTAATTTTTTCCTCTTCTCAGCAACTGTTTGACTGCTTTATCTAAGGAGGATCTAGGATGAATGCAACATAGCATGGAATACCTCCAGGCCCACACAGCTCTCAAATCAAGGATAAGATTGGCCTGCAGAAGTTTGTTTTCCTCATATTAAAGCATGCTATCCATTTGTTTTGAAATACAACTTCTCCCTTGTAAACAACTTAAAATGTGCCAGTCAAAAGCCAGCAGCTGGACTTTCCTCTAGCATCTGAAATTAGAGCAAGAGACCAGAACCATGTGTCTCCCTCTGTCCTCCTCTTAAAAATTGCCAAGGGAGAGTATATGTGTAACACAGACAACAGCAGCACTGATTTATGCAAGAGCCAGTGTTCATTTCCTTTAACATAAAGCCCTTCAGAACTTCATTTATGATTAAGCAATTGAACAAACATACTGTGCAGTGGTATGGGTAGGAGGCAATTTGTTTTACAAAGAAGCACGAGGAAAACCATACCAGATCTACTTAGTGAAGCAAAACAAATGCCAATTCAAACAGCACTTAAACTGTACCAACTGGAAATTAAGTATTAAGAGTAAGTAGTTAAAGTTTCAATTTTAGAACAACTGTTGAGCTGCAATCCTCTTCCTGCAGCGCTGGAAAACTTTCGCAGCGCCGCCTGCGAGCACCGCACAGGGCACAGCCACATGTGACAGAGCTGCTTGCTCTAGACAGACTGCAGGGATAACACAAGATGAGAGCACAGCACAGCAGTCCTGACTGATGGCCTGAGCCAACAGCTCTTCCTCCACAGACTTGATTAGGAGAAGAGAAAGGCAGCTGCAAACATATTTAGAAAAGCCCATTCTGTACACCACTGTGCTACAACACTGTTTCATCCTCAGGTCTCAAGGACACTATTTCACAGCTTCTACAGTAGGTAAGGTCACTGGCTCCTCTATTGGCTTCTCATGACTAGAAATTGCAATTTTCTGCAAGGTTTCTGCTACAATACAGTACAACTCACACCAAGTTAAATGATGTGGAGCAGACATCTATCTGCTCCTACGCACTCTCCAAGTGATGACATGGCTAATGGGATTTATCAGAAACAGCTTCTTGCAGAACCTCAAGCTAGTCTACATCTTTGTAAGACTTTGTGTGTGGGGCAGACTATTTTTCTTACCCGGAGAATCTCTCTGGAGATATATGCTATCCAGTCTTCTTTCAGAGTATTCCCTTTTGTGTTCTTCACAAGGTCTGTGATAGAGCCGGCTCCACAAAACTCCATAACAAGCTGCAAAACAAGTATCAGTGTACAACCAACATTAAACACAGATCTCAGCTGTTTAGCAAAGCAAAATAATCAGGTTACAGCATTGATTTGGGAAGCTCTTGTGAAGCAGAGAATATATTTTACATCTCTGCCTGGAAAATGGATTCAACCAAATGTCTTCAATGTGTGTCAGACATATATGGAATATGTCTCACATGAATTACCACATTTTCAAGGACTGATTTAATCACTGTAACTTAATGCTGGGAATCTGGATTTGCTCAGCTATGCAAAATGCATTAGCAGTAAGAGCACATCCAATGCTGCAGGAATCAAACTGATCACATCACTGCAACACATCTTATCCTTTGACTTCCATTTATTTATGGAAGAACATACACTCTGCCATTTCAACCCCAAACTTCAGTCCTCTAGGGGGTGTAGATGAGATGGGAGGAAAAATGTAATGGGTACAATTCTTAAGTGCAGCTTTCTTTTTACAGTCACATATTCTTACTGCTCAGCTCAGCTGTCTTGTTCCTATGAAACACGTTACTATCCATCTGGGAAACGGGAAAAAAGTTACTGAAAGAACAAATCCACTACTTATAGGAAATCTTGGTTCAGCCATCCCCTTAAGTATGTGTGATTAGCCTCTGTGATTCACTTATCTAGCTATTCAGGCAAGCACCAAACTCCTTCAGTTTGTCTTTCCATAAAGTGGCATTTCTCTTATCATCAATCTATATCCAATAGGGAAAGACTTAAGAACATGTTCAAAAAACATCTCCTTACCCATAGTTGGTCATCATGTCCTGGAGGACTTTTCTTAATGAAAGCACCATAATACGTTGCAATATTTCTATGATGAGAATATTTCTTTAGCATATTAATCTCCAGTTTGATTTCTTCTTCTTCATCCTTTGGAAGAAAATAAAACAAACACCCACATGCATTATTGATTTATTCTTCTTTTTAAACTTCAATTTATACCAGCATTATGTTCAGTATACCCCCCTGATATTCATGCCATCAATATCCCATCTATTGAGATGGTCTCAAACAAGCCTTTCCCAAGTTTTCAGTAGCACAAAAAAACAAATAAAGGATGCAATGGATTTGACCCAGTGATAGAACATGACATAATCTATTTCAAAAACTCTATGTCTGTAATACCTTAAGCAAATCCATAGCTAGCAGGCTGGGTATTTATGACAGAGGAGTATTATTTCCATCTTTCTCGTTTTTTCTCCTTTAATTTTGGAAATTTCAACCAGTTCTACTTAAATGCTAGACAGCAACTTCGTGCAACCAGCTGCCAAAGCAGGCTCCCATCTTGGTGTCAGCATGGGACTGGTGCAGGAAAACAGAGGTGGAGATCAGGAATTCCCCTTATTTCAAGAAAAAGGCATTGGCCTCGTGCACAAGTTTCCTCCCTCCTCCTCCATCTGCCTCTGTGGAGGAAGAGCAAGTGCATCAGGAAGAATGGGCCAGGAGCCCAGGCAGTAAACAGGATGCTGAGACACAAAGGCAGAGGAAGGATTTCCCCCAGCTCCCCCCGCTCCAGTGAGGTGCCAAGCAAAGAGCAGCTCAGGTGAAGGGAGGTCATCCCTCCAAAGAGCTGAAATGGGTAACATGATGAAATCGCTCCTTAAAACACCCACAATCTGCTTTTGAAGTGACAGTAGGACATGTTGCATGGAAGGATCCCACACACACTTTGAGGTGGTGTCTGAGCAGGCAGCCAGCAGATACAGAAGGAGCACAGACACCAACCCACCCCCAACTCTCTCTTCCCATACCTAGACAAGCACCTATCAAGGCAACAACTTAAGAGGCAGATGGATATCCCTTTTTGTTCCACAATTTTATATCCGTAGATATCCAAGCAGAAAAACATCTACCCTAAATTGATTCCAGGAAGAACCCAAAACAACTTCTCCCTAGGGTTGCTGGTGGGAACGGTAGCACATATTCTGATTATCCTGTGATGCCAAAGCTGATTATATGATAAAATTTTAAGCCTTAAACTTCCTTGCAATTTGTACCATGCTAGCAATCAAATATCCTATTCATGACATATGCAGATGTTAATACTAGCTACATGTTAACTCTTTATACACACCAGTACACACGGCTTGAAGACACCACTCTCTGCTACAAAGCTAACAATTATTTGAAATACTTTGGTAGCGGGATGCAATGCTTACTTGTAAATTATTATGACAGAATTCCCAAAGTGCACCAGGGATAAACTATTCTTATATCCTCTCATGATGCATCTTTGAAGTAAAATACTGTGTGTTTTTGGAACACTGAACAAAATAGTAAAAGAATCTTGTAAATCAAAGCTCCAAGTGAACAGCAGCCCTGAGAGAAAGCGTTGTCAGAAAAGCTTTTTGAGCCAAAAGCTAACTTGGTGCTTCCTCAGCTGCTTCTGTTGCCCATGGTGTTGCATGGTTTTTTATTTATTATGCAAAAAGAAAAAAAAAAGAGAGGGGAATGCATGCTTATACTACACCAAACCTCTGAACTGTACATTTAGACAAAAAAAAATTAAACAGGAGCATTGTTGAACTTGATGCTTTGGGACTTAATTGCTGATAAGTTAATATGTATAATTGCATTAATCTGGTATTTTGAACTGACTTTTTAGATAAAAATTATTTCCTACCCTCAGCACATGAACACAATAGCTTTTACAGTACAATGGGCAGGATGTCCTAAAGGTTGTTTCTGTTTATTTATTGTAACAGCAGCCAAAATGACGATACTTAAACAGGATCTATTTCTGAAAATGAAATAATAAAAATCCCAGCCCCCGCCCCCCCAAAATAAAAAATCCTGAAGAACAAACAACAAAAAAGGCACACTCGGAGCCATCAGACTGCAGGCAGTTACTGCTCTTTCAGCTCTCCACTGAGTCTGTCACAACACCTGCTCAAAGGCCTGCAGCAACCCCAAGTATCTCCCTGAACTACAGCTAACAATGGTCCTACATTCATATTTCATCCACCTTCGAACACTTGTCCACAACACAAACAGCACCTCACCTACAGTTCAATCCTGTACAAAATCCGGGCTACAACAGTAAATGGATTCAGCAATTTTTGCCAGGCTTTGGAAGACTGCACTTACTTAGTGTGGATCAATAATTCCCTGGCAATGAATCCTGAAGACTTTGTGGCGACAGTAACTATTATGAGGATTAATCAGCACAGAAAAGCCTGAAGCACCAGTGTGGTACAGCAATTTGTGGAGGACTTTAAAAAAAAAAAATGAAATTAAAAAAAAAAAAAAAGTTGGCCAAACCAAAATTGTTCTGTTCCAGATCCAGGAGAATTTTTTTCCCAGGGTACAGGTCATTTAATCCCAACGTGGACATCTGAAAAAGGCCAAACAATGCGCGCCCTACCGGTGTTTACTTCTCCCCACTAACTACAAAAGAAGGGTGAGGTCATTAGCCAAGATCCAGACACCAATCTTGCAGATGTCTTGCATCAGGGTGAGATGAATCCCACCCAAAATCTCACCGGATAAGGCTATTTCCGCACAGGTCTCCTTATGCACACACGTGCCTCAGGGAGGGTACGCTGCAGCCTGCAGCAGGGATCCTCCTGAGAAGAGCGAGGTGTTTCGGCAGCCGTCCCGGGATTTGGACATGTGAGCCAGCCTCAGAGACGGAAGGTCTGTCACCTCCTCCAGACACATGCCCTGCACCACCACCACTAACAGTCCCTCCATTTGCAGAGGCAAGGGTATCACAAAAGCAGAAAATTAAAACTGATTGAGGCAAGAGACTGTCATTCTCATGTACGTAATACAAAAGTACATCCTTTTTTCTTGAAGGAGAGAGGCAGCTGGTGAGCCCTTCCTAGTGATTTTATGCAGCTGGCATCAATTACCACTTTAAGCCATTATCTGTGAATACTAACTCCCATTGAAACCTTCTTTGTCTTCCCTCTGATGGAGTTGGTGGAAGTGTTTTATACTTACACATTCGCTGTCTGTTTGTGACAGCACATCTGATTACCAGTAATTTTTGCAGTAAGCTATACTTTTGCAAGACTCACATGGTTAAATCAAGATTGTAGCAGCTTTCCTCTCCCTTTTCATGTGTTCCCTTCAGAAACTAAATGGACGTGCCAGCATCCCTAAGGATTTCGAACAGCAACACTCTTTTACCAAAATAATCTTGCCTGTAAGACTAAAACCTCCATATGACTCCCACACAGAAATCCACCTATGTACATTCAGATAATTTCTACTCATTTGAATTAGTACACTAAAAATAAACCCAGATGTGTTACCTCTCAGCATACCATCCAGCAGCACCTCATCAGCTTGCTTACTGCTCCACCACAAAACCCAACACCCCTTGTTCTTCCATTCCTCATTGCACACTAAGTATCAGTGTGGGGTTTTCTGCATGCAGATAGCAAATCAATTCGTTTTTATTACATCAGCCTTTACAAAGTTGTGATGCTTCAAGAAGCTGAAGATTTAAGTATCTGACCAGCGGCTGCCACTGGAGTGACTCGCACTAAAAAACACAGATCCATGTAAGGAGGATTATCAGCCGTTTTCCAAAGGCAACACCTCACCCCCTGCATCATTATTGAAAGGAAATGCTGCTCATTTACACAAATTTTTAGAAGATAAGGAATTCGGAAACAATTTGCTGAACATTTTTGAGGGATAGAAAAGAAGAGAACTAAGCTCTAGAAGTGTCACAATCAGGGAGGACATAACCAAAGAAAAATCACTTCAAGTCTGTCCTTAACATCATTGTCTAGATGCCTCAGGAGGCCAAGTACAACAGTCCTGACCTGTTCTACCACTAAAAGTGGTATGAGACCCCTATGAGAAACTGTCTCTGAAAAACACACCTGGAGGAGTAAGGCAGAAATAACAGTCTTCCAAGCTCTATAGCACAATGAAATTATTTCAGGAGCTGAATTTTAAAATTTTTAAAAACCCAAACCTCCCAAAGGTAGGAGCAAAGACATGTCTCAGGGCATGTAAGTGGTGACCTTCCATCCAAACTCCCCCACCTGGAAGATCTGTCTGACCACTGCTCTTAGCCAGATATTGATTCTGTCAGCTTGAGGAGGAGAAACTCAGGACTATTTCCAAAGGTTTTATTTACCTTAGCAATAGGATGAGGGGAAATGAGAATGAGAAAACCCAGTCCAGCAAGGATAAAGCAAGACAACGTTCTGTGATAAAGGAGAAAGTTTCCTTATCCTACCACATGATTTATACGCTGCCCTAAATCAGTGTGAAGCAGAATACAAATTGGTCTCTTCAGTAACTTTACTTTTTGATTTTAGAAATGAGACAGTGACAAATCTCGGCTCTCCCCGCACAAATGGCATCCAGTCATTTTAATCTACAACCAAGGGTTCTAAGAATTAATATCATTACCAAACAGTGGAAAGTCAAACACACCAGCAAAATGGGGTGGAGTGAGGGAAGCCTTCAAACCTCTTTTCCTTTGCTTTCCCAGTACTCACAAAGGTTTGTCTGCGTATACCCATAGAGCTGCCCTGCCTGGAGAACGGCAGCTGGCAATACTCTGCCTGGGGTTTCAGAGTAAGCTGAGTTCCTGAGGATCACAAGCTCCAGTGGCAGCTTCTGGATTTTGGGAATCTTGAGATCACAGCAGAGTTGGGACCTGTGTAGAGCAGCAGGCAGCAGCCTCAGCCCAGCACTGGGAGTGAAAAGGGACTGCTAACCCAGAGCAGTGGAGAGGAAACCAGTTTGCCTTCAGAGGTATGAAAATGATGATGACTTGCCCTTTCTTCCACCATCTGCCCTGACACACTAGTTGAAGAAAAACAGGAGAAGTCCAAAAGAAACCCAGTTTATTTTCCTTTCTGCTTCCTCTCACTTTTCATTTCTGCCTTCCACTCACATTAAAAAAAGAAAAATAAAGTCCTAAAAGACACCAAAACCACAAACAAAAATCTTCCTGGATAAATCAAATCACAACACCAACTTTTGCAAACCACTATTCTGCTTGAGTGTCACAACCTCCCTCCTCTTTGCACCCCAGACCTGGCCAGCATCCATTTGGAGCAGAATCTGTCCAGGACAGAGAAAGTCTGAATAGAGCCTAGCACAATAGGTGACCTTTTCTGCTGCTGGAATCCATAATATACACACTCGTTAATAAAGTTCTCACACACGAGGGAGATGTTTTGGCGAGGAAAGTTGGGGCTGTACTGCACACAGCACAGTACTTGAACTGGGAGCTGTGGCACTGCCTGCAAGCCGGGAAGGAGGTTGTAATTTCAGGAGGAACCAAACCACAAGAGAAACGATATTCCAAGTGGGTAAGTCCCCGTCAGTGACTGCCAAGGTAGGAAGTTTGTATAAAGCAGAGCAGCTTGCAGTGCAGAGAATGCAATGTGGAAAAACATGATCCTCTCACAACACCACAATGAAGTGTTGTAATTGGGAATACAACATAAAATAGTTCGTAAGAAAAAATATCAAACACAGGCTTCTTGGGAGGGAAAGTCTAAACTGCTTCAAGTAAAAGACTTTAATCAAGAGGTGCAATAAACATTTAACAAGTCCTTATACAATCCCTCTTAAATCTTAACATACAAGAGCCTCCAACATTCTTATTACATCCCATCTTGCTTGAGAGTCTTTTACAAGCCTTTGAGCTTTGTCACCCTCAAGCTAAAGACCTCATGTAAGTTTACTTCCCATCTGTGTCCATCCCGTGTTACCTTCTCACTCCCAGCATTCCCTGTGCCTGTTTCCCTTCACAGGCAAGGTCTCTTTTTCATGGACCCCTTACTCACACACTCTTCCCACCCTGGCATCAGCAGGTTAATTTCTCTGCACAGTCCTGCAAGTCCTTCCCAAACACAGACTTTTTCCAATGCCTTCAGACTGTTCCCTCTTAGGAAAGGCATCCAGCATGCCACATGCTCAGTGACACTGACGGAGCACTGCCCATCCAGCAAGCAGTGGCACAGGCAGTGAGCACCCCCCACCACCACTGGGAGGCTGCCTCACAGTTTCTGCCCCCTGTCCACATTACACAGCCCATGCAGAGAAAGGCCTTCGCAGGCTTTACCATTTGTGAGCTTTCTGGAAGCCAGGCAGCCTGCCACTGTGAGCTGCCCACAGCCTGCCAGCTGCTGCCGGCACAGAGCCGTGCTGCCAGAAACAGCAAAGCAGCAATGCTGCTCAGGCACGGTAATTGCAAAAGACGGCTGTGAAGCTTTTTCAAGGGTCAAAAAAAACCCTACTTTTGTGAGGCATGGCTGGCAGAACAGTGCTGTCCTTATGACCATGTTCAGTTACCTTCAGTGGCAACATTTCATCAAGCAGGTGAGAAATACTTCCGAACACACACAAAACAGAAGCCGCTTTGTCTCCCCTTGGCACAACACCCTCTCTACTGCATGCTAAAAGCACTGTTTGAAACAAGGAAGCAAATGAGCCAAGTTGCTCACGACAGTGCCATCACGGAGGCTGCAGCCATAAAGCGACAGTTAAATTAGCTGGACAAAGAGGCATGAGGAAGGAGCAGCTCCTAAGCAGGGTCCCAGCACTCCCCAAGGAGCCTCTGTAGCAGCAGTGTGCAGGCACAGGAGATGGAATCACGTGCAGGCAGGAAGGAGCCAAAAACCACGTGAAGACAATACTTGTCTGTTGTCCCCCCCCAAACCACCTCCTCTGCCAGTCACTTCGACAACAATATTTTCTTTCTTGCCTGATGTGCCTCCAGTGCCTTCACTGGTCACTGAATGAGCTGCTCTGAAGGCACAGAAACCACACCACTGCTGACCTCCCTCAGTAAAACCCCAGGATGCCATAGGCTTTTCCAAGGACAACCAAGACAGAAACCTCCTAAGGGCAAATCCCTTCAACTATTTTCAAGGCTAATTCCTTGATCCTAGTCATGATTACTTAAAAGAGTTTCCTGCTCAGATTGTATGTTTGTCCCAGCTATACAATTCAACTGTCCATCCTCATCAAGCCTAAATTACTTACAAGTTACACAACAAGCTAGCCTTATACTGACATCTTCAGAGCTCTCATAAAAGAGGGAAGAACTAGTCCCCTACTTTCATCACTACTATTTACACTGAAAATGCCTGTTGCTGTACAATTTCTACATCCAATCTCAGATTTCTTGTGATCGGAACGTGCCCTTCCTAGCACATATTAAAAGTAAGCCTGTGTGTGAAGGAAAGAAATGATAGCAATCTCCTTTATGCAAAGCTCTGGGCTCAGACAATAAGAGGAGAGAGATGTAGATGCTGGAGAGAAAACAGGCTAATGTACAATGCTAAAAAGTTTTTTTCTCCTTCCAATCTAAGCACGCATTTGATGCCAAGGAAAGCAACATCTCAGGGGGTGACAGATCGAAGAAAGGCATTTGCCCACTGCCTGGTCCCTGCTCTGCCCTGGGCTGTATGAAGCTCCACTGCTCCCACCTGAAGGGCAGATCTCCTTCCCAAAGGGGATCAACATATGAGTCCCTCCCCACATGTACAGTCCAGACACTGCTGGGCTGCAGTCTGGACCTAGGAGATGTAAAAGGCTCCCGAGTCCTGAAGGTTTCATGCAGCTAGAGAGACTCAACAAGAAACTGAAGTTCTGGTTTGAGAATAAGCTTTAAACTTAGAGGGAGGCAGAAGGCAAACAGCTGAGAGAAGAGAGGAAACAAAAGGTTGAAATGACTGAAAGCAGATTTCCTATGCACCAAATGCCACACAGGCACTGTATTAGCAGAAATGTTAAGCCAAGAAATAAAATACATTAAAAATAACAGTTCTGGCATAACACTAATTTTCTTCTAGTACATACGTCGTGAAAACCTATAATTATACAAAGACACTAATTCCCTTACATGACAGATTCGTTCAGTATACAGCCTCACACCCACACTGACCAATAAGTCCTGTAGAGGAACAGGGAAGAGGAATTTATTTACAGCTCCTCTTTCATTTCATACATTAAAGGAAACCCAAATGCTAGAAGACAGATGAAATATCCCAGCAGTTTGGGATAACAAACACAAAAGCTATAACCATGCACACCCAAACAGGAACAGAATAAATGAGAGGAAGGAAAAGTAACCCCACTTGGGCTTTTCTCAGAGAATCTTTTATCAAAAAGCAATGGGGCTAGAGAAGTAGTTTACAAGAGAAATTCAGCAACTCCATCACATGCCACCATTTCTTCCCTGAAGGGTTTGGCCCTTCTCAGTACCTGATATTATTTAGGCCAAAAGCAAACAAACAGATCTGCAAAGCAGAGGGGACAGACTGGCAATGGTACTCCAAAATCAATCATACATTAAGAAATAATAAATTAATAAATAAATAAATATCCCAAACCAAACCAAACAAAAACCACAGAACAAAACAAACAAGCAAAACCACCAAAAACAAACCCAAAACACAGGGCAGGACAAAGAAGGACCACCACAATTGCTGGCAATGAGCAGCTGGCAGCCATGAACAAGTACCTCATACTTCAAGGAGACACAGTCCCACCAGCAACCTCTACCCCTCTATAGGACAAATACCACCTCAGGTGGACAGACCTTTCCCTCACAGGCACCCTTCCTCCCATGTAAAATTGCAGATCCCCAGGTCACTTGCACTCCAGGCTTCAGCACAACCACTGTGTGCCTAAAATTAGACAGAATGAATCCAGGCTTTGGCCACTGGTAGCGTCAATGGTTAAGCCAAGCAAACAACTGCTGGAAGACTACAAGTTTTTATTTCAGTCTTTGTCTTCTGACCCCAAGTCAATTACTCGGTGAAAGAAGAACTTTGTAACATATTGCTAATCCCTCAGCTGTCCACATTCCCTAAGTATTCGAAAGGTTTAATTAAGGGAACTGTCCTCATTACAATGTTGCGAATGCAGCAATTTTTCCTTGCAGATATTTACAACTGTCTGCAACACTAACAAAGCCCTGCATTTTGTCAGAAAATGAGTACTAGGGAAAGCCCCAAACCCGAAATTACTGCCTTTTCTTTGCAGCCCACCAATCCACTTCTATAAAGTGACATACACTTTGCTCAGCCCGCTATTATGAAGAAATAGATTTAACACTTCTTTTCTGAAGTAGTGTACCTTGTCTGAGATGCACCTTCCAGATGAAACTATTTCTAACAGACAGCCATCACATCTACAAACACAGAAGGTAAGACATTGGCTTAGGAATACCCATGCTTAATGCCCATTTTTAGTGCAGCCAGTAACCTATGCTCTGTTTCACATCCACAAAAGGAAAACTCAAAAATCTGCACTATGCTACAGCTTCCAAAAAACTTCTTGTAAGCAAGGATTGGTGTGAGATCATGATCTGACTTATTCAACACAAGGTTTCTTTTGTGAAGCAGCCAAAATACGTAAATTGCCCAGGAATAAAAGAAATCGTCCGATCTGTACATGTGTCTTACAAACACGATTGAATGACACAGTGTGAGTGCACAAGTCCTTACAAGTTTTAATTTCAGGTAATCTTTGCCTAAAGGTTAAACACTTTAGCTCCTCTGGTCCAATATTAGTCACTGCTCAGTTTCTGTCAGTAATCTGCAGTCTTCTGCCCTGCCTTATGAAGAGAAAGGACTGAAAATGCAAAATGCCAGGTGACAACAGAGAGGACCCAAGAGGTTCAAAGGCCCATTCCTCTCACCTGATGAGGGACAGAAGGGATGGCAAAAACAGCTGTGACACCAGCCCACTGTCAAGTGTTTGAGAAACAGGCTGAACAAACCACTGTCCATGCACACCGTGGCTGGCTGGGATGAGGAGAAGGGAGGAGACTGGACCAAGCCCTACAAGTTTTTCAAATTCCATTTTCAAAATACTTCAGAAAATGCCTTTGGTTTCTTACAGCAACATTGCAAGCAAAGACTGCTTCAAAAGCTGGAGGCAGGAGGCTCGCTCCTACTCCCTTTGTCACCACCTTCACCTTCTCTTCCCTCTCTGTTTTGGTGAGAATGCTCCTCGTAACAGTGACAGTGACTAATATCAAGTCAGCAGCTGTGACACCATCGGACCTGCACACACCTATTGGAACCTGTCCAAGCCCTTAAACCACCAGTTACTTCTTGGAAAGGAATGGGCTCCTTTTGCAAAGGGTAAACCCAGGACCATGATGGATACCAGACTAGACCCACGATTTCTGCTCCTCCCTGCTCTTCTGCAGCATTCCCGAAACCTACTATGGAACAGCAGCTTTGAGGGTGAAAAAACAGCACCGTGCTGAGCTATTCTGCAGGAATAAACAGAAAATAAATAACTAGAAATATGTATGCTGAGAGCAGCTTTCCTGGAGCAGACCTCTCCAACTTGCTTGCTCATGTATGAATGAGATCCATGTTTATAACCCCAGGGATTTCAAAGCAAGAAGGAATATGGATATTATGTTTTACCTCTAAAATACACTTCTGCTCAAAAAACAGCTCTTTTAAAAATGGGAAATCCATTACCAAATGATTTACAACTGACTGACAAGATGATGATGTCTGTAATTATCAGGTCCAATCACTCCAATTACAATTTACCAGCAGACACACAAACTGTTTGACTCACAGTTAACATTTTTTCTTCAGCAATTGCCAGGTCCTTTCTGAAACAAGAGGGGAGACAGACAACTTCTATCAGTAACAAATGCAGCTGCTGACGAGTGGAATTCAGGGATGTCTGAGAGGGGCAAATTTCCCTTCATGTCTGTGCCAAAACCTCCCAGAGGACAGATGACAAACAAAAGGCTTTTCCTTTGTGCTCACACAGGAACAGCTGTTAGACAGGTACAAAGGTATAGCCACATCTGGGCACGTGTGATAAGCGAGTTCTTTATAAAACTGGTTGCTGAGGTTTTGATTTTCTTTGGTAGATTAACGCTGACTTACACACAGCATTTAAAATCGCCCTGCACTGCCAATGCTCTATAAAGGCTGTGCACTTTAGTGTACAAGTTAAGTGCATTTGGCGCTGTTCCACGATGTACAAAATAATTTTCAGGCAGCTGCCAGCAGAAGGGAGCTATATTCTTGGACCAGATGTTTTTGTTGTCGGTGCTGCCAAGCACGCCTGGAAACCTCACAGCTGAGCAGTGCTGCAGGAGTGAATTAACAATGAACAGAGCCACAAAATGCTCATGTCCATCTATTGAATGGGGTGTCATAGTCCCCTCTCTCCCTTACTCCTGCTCTCTGAACAAGGAAACTGTGGATGTCCAGCTAATTATTTACCTGTCTGAGAAGAAAAGCCTTTCCACTGCCATCAGGATAAATAAAAGCAACAAATGCTTGCAAATATTGCACCCCAACTGCATTTACCCTTAGCTGGGAAGGTGACAAAGAGACCTTGATTAACAGCCAAGAAAATAGGACTGGAAAAAATTTAAAACAGTCCTAATGCTACAGCACATGTTTGTTTTTGCTTCTGGGCTCTGAACAGGCAAGCATTTATTAGAAGGTATTTCACTTCAAAAATCAGAGCTGCTACGGCATCTCACTCTCCAGTTTAAAAACAAACAGCTCAGATCCCAGCACAAGTCTCTCACTCTTGAGCTGAAATGTTGAGAGCAGGGGCAGGAGTCTGGGGACAGAAGTCCACTTCCCAACCCCAACACCAGCTCCCAGTGAGGCTCAGCTGCTCTGTGCCCTGCTGCCCCCATGCTGAAAAGCAGGGGCTCCTGCCAGACCCTAACCTGCCAGCCTTGCCTTGTCTGACACAACGGCACCACAACTAGCAGAGGGGACCTGCAGGGACCAAAATACTGAATGGTCAGACAGCTGCTCAAAATTGCAGGTGTGTATGCACAGCAGGCAGCAAGCAGCCCAAACAAGAACAAGGGAGTCAGGCACCAACACTTGGATGCTGATGAGAAGAAAATGAGATTTACTCAGTCCAAAACTCTCCTGTGGCAGGCCCTACATCAACCACAAAGCCTGTAAGAGAAACCAGAGAGGCCAGGCCACCTCACTCAGAGAGAAAAAGCCCTGCAACAGTACAGGAAGAGGTGGAAGCACATTCACCATTCCATCCAGGCTGTGACCCTCCCGGGGCAGTGATGGGTAACACCAGTCCCTCAGGCTTGTGGCAGGGGCTCACTTTGGTTATTCCACTGGACACCGCACATGTTCAAAGAGGAAGGCAACATAGGAAGGATGCAAGTGCGTGTCTGTGTGTCTGTGTGTATTATGAGCTGTGAGCTGCTCTGGAGGCTCTTTTCCCGAGCAGGCAGTTCAGACAGGCACAACCCACTCCTGTAGCACAAGCCCCTGTTAAAAAGTGAAACTCAGCAACCTGACTGTAAAATAAACGCAGGCATAACATGTTTTTCTGAAATCCTCCAACACAAAATATAATCCAATCTCCCTCAGAAAAAGTATTGGTTTGGTTTCCCCAGCCTGCAGCAGCCACCACATCTTCTGTGCCAAGCACAGCCCCAGCCTGCCTAGCCAGCATCTGCATGGGAACTACACCCAAAGTAGTGCCTTCCCTAAGGATATAAACATAAGTTCAGAGTTTATAAAAAAAAAAAAAAAAAAGCCAACAAAACCCAAGAAACATGGCCTCTCTTGTTCAGATAAATACCAGGTTGCCTTCTCAGGGATTTTTCTGTTAAAATAAAAGTAATGCTATCACTACAGAGTCTCAGGGGAAGATGACTCATGAGCAGGAAAGGGCCTGTAATTCTGTGCTCAGGGTATTCATCCCAACAGATATTACAACCTTTTACTATGCTAGTCTGGTAACATGATTAAGTGACAGTCTGAAGAAATCTTCCCTTGATCACACTTGATTTGAAACCAAACTAAGAGCAATTAGCCCAGCCAAAGTGTGTGGGGGAGACAGGGAAGGCATTTACATCCAGAAGACGAAACCTAGATTGTTTGGAAAGTTTCAAACTCAGAAGGATAAGGTTCCAGATTTGCCCAGAGCAGAGCTGTGTGACAATGAAGTCATGCACAAAGGGACAGCTGCAGCAACCCTGCTGGTTCCAGCTCCACCACCGAGGCAAGGATCCACTGGTTGGTTTGGAAACATTACCAAGCAGCATGGAAGCAGCAGAAATTCCACACACAGCAAATCAGACCTCTCCAATAGCTGTAGAGAGGCAGCTAATTGAAAGCCCATGTGTTGCAGAGGTCAGTTTCTCCCAGATTAAGGTATCTGAACAAAGCTTGTCACAGCTGAAGGCTCCTCCTGCAGTTTCCTGCAGCCTAGTCCCTCCAAAAGGCACATGTAGAAATCCCAAAGCCCACTCAAAAAGAAAAGTCTCACAGAAATTGATGGTTAAATTGGTTAAGCTTGTCTTTGCTGGTTTACTAACAAATGATGCACCACTACAAAAAGCTTTTAGCTGTGCTCTGGCTGGCATGAATTGAAAAGTGAGGTTCAGGGGGTGCAGAATAAGAAAAGAAAGAATAGGGAGGCTATTATAAAGATAGAAAAACATAGTATTAGCACTACCAACACTGATAATAATAGTAATAGAAAATTCTAAGGTTGTGGGTGCCTTTCTTGATTTCTTTAACAAAAAAACTTTCCCCAAAACAGCTCCATCTGTAGTCTCTGAGCATCTGGGGGTTTCTGCCAAAGTGATCACTAGCAAAGAGCTAGCATTTGTCTTTGAATCACAGCCATTATGTGCCTCAGTGTTCCCACACCACAGAGAAATCGGAGGCACTCACAAGTCTTCCTGGGCTAACACCGAGCCACTGATCCAAAGCACGAAGGATGAGGGCAGTGCATGTGTGCTGCTGCATATAAAGGCAGGGCACGATGGAAAAAAAAGGACATTGCTGCTTTTCATGACCTATAAAACTTCCTGACTGAAAGCGGGCTTGGCTGAGGGCAGCTCTCCAACTTGCTGGCAAGCCTCTTCAAAGCAAGACACCCAGCTAAAGGTTGTCTTTCATACAATACATCCCTTATTCCCTCACGCCTCTGGTTTGTGAGCAGACATTCTTCCTGAGGAATCACAGTGTGTACATCCATGCAACAGTCACATTCCAGTTTTGGCCACCTATCCACAGTGCTGGCCTGGAGAGGGGGCACATGCCCATGCACACCAACAACCTGCACGTTCCACTCCCTTCCAGGGAAGTGCAGGGCACTGCAAAACCCTTTAAGTGGCATCAGCTGCCCACCAGCCCTACTCACCTCACACCTCTAGGGCTGGGTAAGGGCCTGTTTTACCATTCAGCTGGCAAAGATCATTAAAAGAGAAGCTTAAAAAGGAAAAAAAAAATTATGAAAGAAGTTCCCTGAACGGAAGATGCAAAAAACCTACTGAACACCAGTAAGCTCCTACTAGCCTAACTCGAAGGTCTCTGTTACAATGCTGTGTATCAGGTTTCAGAAGAAACTTTTGGCTCCTGACATCATGCGGGAGGCAAGCAGGTTTCTCTCTCTGAAGCCCTCTAGTGATGGCCAAAAGCAGAGCAGTCACACATTTAACTGCTTTGAGTGCAATCAGGAGGAAAAATGCAGAAAAACACCTGCACAAGGTATTACTGCTCATCTGCCATGCCAGGTCAGGATGGCCACGTTTCAAGGAGCACAGAACAGCTCATGGAACCATGCTAAGCAGAGCGCCTGTGACTGCTTATCCATGCCCTAAGTAGCCATTTGTCCTCCAAAGGCTGATGAATATGGGTATTTTTGTAAACAATCATGGATTAGACCTCTAATCCAAACAGGAACCGATCTATCCAGAGTGATTCTTAAGACTCTCAAAAAAAATTTAAAAAGCGGGAAATTCGTAAGAATGTAGGCTTGATACTAAATGTCTTTTTCCCCCAATCTCAAACACTGAATTCCAACTTTTTGATCTATATTGACACTTAGCAATAGGCTTAATCTCTGTTGTCCACCAAATATACAGCTCCTGAGTATATGAGTTCCCACCAGTATATTCATCCCACGCATTACCAAGCTGCAGAGAAGACCAGTGGAAGAAACAACTTAATTTTAATCTAAGAAAATTTCCTATTAACTGCCAGTCAGTCTCCATCACCCTCTGGATCCAGCACTGCCTCAGGGTTGCTAAGTCTGCAGGCCTTTCCTATGAAACACAGGACACTGCCCAAACCCACTGAATTGCATCCTTCTGCTTCATCAACCAGCTGTATTAAATTAATTTATTACAGAACCAGCTACATAAAATATATTAAAAGGACATTGAGGTGCTAAAGGGTGTCCAGATAAGGACAACAAGGCTTGTGAAGGGTCTAGAAAACATGTCCTATAAGACACAGCTGAGGGAGTGAGATGAGAAGGTTCAGGGGGCACCTCATTGCTCTCTACAAGTGCCTGAAAGGAGGTTGTGGTGAGGTGTGGGCCAATCTCTTCTGCTGTGCCTTCAGTGAGAGGACCACAGGAAAGAGTCTTAAGCTGAGACAGGGGAGATTCAGATTAGATGTTAAAACAAAAAATTTCACTGTTCAGGTGGTCAGACATTGGAACTGGTTGCCCAGGGAGGTGGTGGAGTCACCATCCCAGGAGGTGTCCAATAGGTGTGTGAATCTGGCACTGGGTGATGTGGTTCAGTGGTTTAGGGGTTACAGTGACAGTGCCAGGTGAGCAGCTGGACTGGATGGTCCTGTAGGTCTCTTCCAATCTTGGTGATTCTTTGATTCTATGATATTTTTTTATACATCAGAGTGGCAAATGATTAGATGCATCATATGAACTATGTTAGGACAAGCACTGTTTCCCACAGCAAGGTTTGCTCTAACGCCTTATTAGCTTAAGAGCACTTTATTGACAAAGAAACTGCCAATTTAAATCATATCTAACTACTGTGTGGAGGAAGAATGAATGACATTCAGTGAATTAGCAATGGTACCATCCAAGCACACACAGCAAGGTCAGGCTGGGCTTTTGACTCTGGACTTCACTTAAAGCAAACAGATGTCTTTCAGAGGTAGATCTACTTTGGCTACCTGGATTAGTCCACTAAAGGGTTGTTTTCTTTTGGCATTCACTAACCAAAGCACCATTAAACTCCGGGTTAAGAAGGCTCTTTGCCTGCAAATATGGGGCATGATCCACAATGCGGTTCAGCTAAGCCAGTCTCCCACAGGTCACCAGGTCAGAGGCAGCTGGCATCACACATGGTCAGCACAGGTTTTCTGGCTCTGCCATTGGAAATAAGCTTGTCACACAGCAATTCTTTGCTCTGGTATTATCCTGAACACTGAACTCAGAATCACAATGAATGTTATGGAAATCGTCCAAAGCAGAAAGTGAAGTAATTTCTGAGGCAAGTAAGCTGACCAAAAATAGCCTGTTGCACAGTGGAAAGAATCAGAGGGTAGGGGAATCCCTGAAGAAGACCTTTACACTCCTTTCTTTATTCCTAAATCTGCAGGTTGGAGCACTACAAACAGTTCCCTCAGCAGTCACTGCAGGTGGCTGAGAAAGATGCAGCCAAGATGTTGGGAAGGCATTGCAGCCAGCTTTCCTCCTGGATTTGCACTGCAAAGGGATGTCTTTGGGTTCCTCATGCAGCCTCACAACTGTAGCCCTGCAGAGATGCTGCTGCAGACCACCTCCCAGAAGCCGCCACTTCCACTCCCCATTCTGCCTGGCCCCTCTCACCCACCCCTTGGCCAGCTTTAGGGAGGGCAAAAACAGCAGAAAGCTTATCTGTATTTTAAAAAAGAAAATATTTCTATATTTCCTTGCCAGCGGAGGACAGAATGGGACCCGACAGATGCTGGTGTAAGGGGAACTTTGGAAGGAAGGAAAGAGAGACAGGGCTGTACCTGCAACAGCATCCAGACACCCAATTGTCTTTGCTGTATTGTAAAACCTTATCTCTAGGGAGAGGTAACTTGAAATGGGGAGAACACAGACACCTGTGTCAGGAGGAAGCACTGTTAACAGGATGCCATCTGAAAATTTACAAATAGAAAATGCAACTATTCCTCCTTTTTTTCCTACCAGTGGGAGAAATCCTTTCCTGAATTTACACACAGCTTGCTTACATCTGTAGGCACAGAGAATGAGTTTGCATTTACATGCTGATCCATCCACTTTTACATCATCAGCGCAAACGCTTACAATTTGTGTTGCAAATCAAGACTAGGCTACGTACATTTCCCAAACTTTTTAATCAGAATTGGGGACCAGCAGCAATTCTGACACAGGAACAGACATCTCCCTCAGGGACTCAAATTTGAGTGCAGACTTGTTTGATCATGCAGCCCCCTGTGATCTATAAATCAGTGCAACTATCATTTTATAATCAATGCAGGGTTCACATTTTAAAAATTGCTGCAAAGGAGTGTATTAAGAGAAGCAGAAAGACAAATTCAGAGTGAAAACCAACAAACTCCTTTACAAAAATGACTTCGTCCCACAGGCTCAAAGAGAGGCAACTACAATAAATGCTAGCGAAAAGGGAGCTGAGGTAAAATATGCAAGAGACAAATAAAACCCTCCTTAATAACGCTGCCTTTGCATCAGTGTTTCCACAGCAGTGACTCAGGGCTGCCTGTCTGCCCACAGCCCTGGCCAGAAGGAAGGGTTAGCACAGGGGGAGCCAAGCAGTCACCAGGATGCTCTCTCTCCCTCCTGCCTCTGGTCTCTCTGCCCAATTACATTTCCATTCGGTAAAATACTCCTCATGAGAAAATTATTTTCAGGGATCATGGACATTCTGCTTTCTTACTCCTGCAGGCAGAGCCATGGTGCTTAGCCAGGACAGTAACAGTTATCCAAAGGTCTGTGGGCTGCTGCATTTACACTAGGATTTCCACTTAGTTCTTACCACATCTAGAATCAAACACTAAAACTCGGTTCCAGAAGAAGGTGCTACAGTGGAAAATATTCCTGCTGAAGTGAAACACTGCAGAAACTCCTCATACACCAACCAACACACAAAAGCTCAGCTCACTTCTGGAACTGACCCCTCCACTAGGCAGAGAGAGGGACACTTGTGAAGGCCCCCCATCTTATAGAATGAGGTGCAAAAGAGGCTATTGGAACTCCTACCTCATCTTTTGCACCAGTGATGTGTTAGGTAAAGAAACTACCATTTTACCTGGTGGATGTGAGGCAAAACACAACACCCACGTGCTTTCTGTCCACACAGGAAGAGTAGTACTTCTGCTGTCATCTTGCTCACTTTTCATAGATGCATCTTTCAGAACAAAACACTGATTCAGTGTTCAAGAAATAAAGCCTGACATTAAAAAATCAACAGGTAAACATCACAGCCAAAAAAATGTGCCTCTGTGGCCAGACTCCCATTGCTCTAATCATGCTGGAGGCAGGGTCTTAACAAGAGAGAGCAAGACTAAACCATGTGCTTATTATGAAGCATCAGTCTTTGCAACTTAATGACAGCATCAGTCTTTGCAACTTAATGACAACACCTTTGCACTTCTATCTAAAATGTTCTCTGCACTTTATGTGGTGTTTTCTGACAGAGAGGCTACTTTCTATCTAGAAGTATGTACACAGGAGCCTTGTTGGAAAGGATTTGAGACACTTCTGGCCTCTGGAGACAGAATCTTCTCCTACACTGATCAACTGAACTAGTTTGCACAGCATCTTCAAGGCTCTTTTAACACTAGCTCAGCTGTGTGCTTTCCATTGCATATTTAAGAGATTGGGCACAGGGGAAGCAGAATGCTTCAGGCACAAGGGCAGTGTTTATTGTGGTTACAAACCAGCTTAGAGTACAATGAATTCCCAGGTCCTCAAGCATTAGCACTTGCTACCACAATCTCTAGATTTAGGAGCTGGGCTTTAAGACTCTATTTTAGCCAACAATTCCATACACGATCATTCAAACTGTGCCTTGCAGAAGAAGCACTGTCAAAGGACTTGGAAAAAACATTTTTGTCCCATTAAATGTTGGAGAATAACATTGCTATTTTATATTTATATATACATATGCACGTTAAGAAAGAAGGGGAGAGAAATCACACAGGATAATCTCAAATGTACAATACTACACTTGTGGATCCATAAACTAAAGAAAGAACCAGAGGAGATTTTAAAATGCTTGAAAGTAGTTTGCATGTGCTACACTGCACAGAATTTTTCCTTAAATGAAAATGAAGAGATCTACTTTCTCCTCATGATTTACTGCAAAACAGTGGCCAGCTGACTGATAATGGAAAGTGGCTAAGGTCTGCCTACCATTTTCAAAGCAGAGGCTATAAATTTCAGCCCCTCCCTTCTCCATGCAGCCTGCCAGTTTTCACATAACTTGTCAGGACTTTTTATCTCCAGAATTTCTCCTCCTCATTAAACTTGGCTGAAGTCAAGCAGCAGATCCAAATGGTATTTGGTGGAAAAGAAGGCAGGACATGCTCAGTATCACCAAGAAGCCTCATTTCCTTAGGAAGTCAAGATAAAAATATGGAATGCTGCAGCAAAAACAGGAGGAACCCACAGGCAGGTGAAGTTTATGAAAATACAATTAAACACAGTCAAGAGAGATTACATTTCAAGCAGATATATCCCCTTTAATATAAACAGAGAATTAATTCCCCTGACTTTGATCCTAATGCCCAAGCCAGACTTTAAAGTGTATCTCTGAAAGACAGCAGCTTATACTGGACCTGGGATGTTTCGGTTGCCTATGCAGACAGGAAGAATACTCAGCAGACTCAAGTTCAGTCTGGAAATCTGCTAAAATGAAAGCACAATGCTCTGTCACAATCCTTATTGGTTTCATTCTGCCCAAACTGGCAAGAGCACACATGCTGTAATGCTGTATTGACAGGGTTGCCTTGTTATCCTTGAGTAGACAATATGTCTGACTCACTGGGGGTAAATTGAGCTGTGCTCTGTGTCTGATAGAAATTATATAAAATGCAGCCCTGTACTTTTTGCTATTATCTGCACACAAAACATTTGTTTCCAATCAGAACTCAAACCTCCTTAGCCAGCTGAGACAATGAGAGCTCAGCACTGGGGAAGGCAGCAGCAAATCACCTGCATTGAGGCCATCTGCACGAACTCTCCTCTCGGCTCTGAAGAAATGCTCCATCACCAGGAATTGCACAGGTTATTATTGCTCAAATTCATGTTACAGCAAGTATGACCGGTGGGTAAAATATCTCAGATGTGAAAGTGTCTGCATGCTATCCACACTGAGCCTCCACCACTGTTAGTATTAGAGTCCAGAACACAGATTGATGCTAGCAGTCATTTGTATATATATGAAACCACGTGTCATTAGTGACCTCTTTGTCAATGCTAACAGCAGGACTTCAGATGATTGCAGGTATCAAGCCTAATGACTGAAGAAAAACAGGCACAGTATTAGAGCTTAAATGCATAAGTATTGCCCACCTGGACAGGTAACAGTGCCCAAGGGTGGTAACAGACATCAACAAATTCACCTAGATGACTTATTCTTTCTTTCTCAGTGTGTCACTGCAGCTGCATCATCACACCAAATGAAAGAATTTTTTTAGAAGTCCAGACTTGTCCAAAGAGCTCAAGACTTGCAGAAAAATCTTCTTAATAATGCAGTCCTGCCCTTCTGCCTATAGAAGTCAGCTGTAGCCTTTTCCATTATGCTTCAATACTAAACATGTGCTCTCACATACTGATGAGCAATAACAGATCTCGGTGCCAAAGCTGAAGTGTATATCCTGAGCATCATCTACTGTGTTATAGCCTAGTGTTATCTGGTTCTCTTACCGCCAGATAGGCAAAATTTTAAAGCTGCCTCCCTAAAACAAAGGGGATTCTCTTACACTTCAAACTACAGCAAAGTTCCCTATATGTGGCCATAACCAGGTTGTTTTATCTAAACTACATTTCAATTTACAGAGCGCTGGTAAAAACATTACCTGCTAGACAGGACAAGAACCTTGCACATCAGACAAAAGCATACAGATGAGGAGAAGGCAGAGGCAACAGTGTTTTCTTTGCACTTTATTCATACTGTGTTCCACAATCAACTCTGAGTATGAAGCCATCACCCAGCCTCAACTGAAAAAGCCATGCTACAGGAATACTACTAAATGAGCACAATGAAGCCTTTACAGCTAAAGTTCTATTGCTGTTGAGAGATGCTGGTGAGGCAGCAATGGTGCCCTCAAGGATCTTCATGGCAAAAGGAAAATATCTGTTTCTTTCAGCCTTGAAACAGTCAGGTTTCCAAAACAAGCTTGTTAAAATACATAGAGAGGTATGTCCACAAGTACAACTGACATAGGCTGTGCATGCAAACTGTCTTCCTCTCAGGTGGAAATCTTGCATAAGGAGAAAACATACGTTGAAATAAGCAGACAGAGAAACAATCATGTATGAATGTTTTACATCCGTTTTCTTCTCTCTCCTTTGCCAATTTTCGCTCAGACACACAGTATCAGTGCAAAGTCGCTCTTCACAGGGACACAGTAACACAGAGCCTTAGTGCTCAACATCAGCTCACTCCAGCAGTATAATTTCCCAAGCTGCTTGGTAACAGCCACAGCTTTTTGACCTGATCTCAGACCACCTGAGAAGCTCCCTATTCAGTCTTCTTGCAACTGCCTCAAACCAGACATCCTCCCCTTTCCAAATAAGCTTCTCCAGCTTGACAATCTTGGTAACCACCTGAATGATCAGATGAAGAGAGTGGAAGTTTGCCCTTTATCCAAACTGGTGCCAGCACTGCTCCAGGAAATTTCTTGGATTGTGTCCAGAAATTGCAGCTCTGACTTAAACCAGGTGTTAGATGTATCTGCCTTCCTGGGCGATAAAGCCACTGCTCCGTGTAAGGACAAAAGGCTCTTTAGAGTTAAATGTCATTCTACTCTGTTAGAACTATGAGCTGGCAATCCAAGAATGTAGGGGTTGTGGCCCTGGGTTACAAGCCTACCCAGGACAAATCCCCTTGGTGGATCAGTCCAGAAGATGGGGGGCTTACCCCCATCCTGGAAGACTCAGTGGTTTAGACCACGAAGTGGTCAGACCAACCCCCAAGTTGCAATTGGTTTGTTATAATGCCTTTTAACAGTAGCTTTCTAGAAAGTTCCACTTTACTCGGTTGTTAATTCGTTGTCCCTTCCCGAATCCTCCCCTCTCTCCACCTAAGTGGTTGCCATCCCGCTGCCCCTCCCTAACTCCTTCCCTTCTACCTAATCTGACTGGTTGTTCTTGGAGTTCATAAGGTGATGTACACGGCTTCTGGGGGCTCTTGTCCCTGGGGTCCCGCTTTGGAAATAAAGTTCTTCAGCATACCTACACAAGAGCCTCTCCTGTCCTTCCTCCACTCCCTCGGGTCTTCGAGCTGGGAACCCACCGCTAGCCTTCCCTCTGATAGCTGTCTGCTCCATCGGGATCTATTAGATTCCCTCATTTACGCCACCTCCTAAGGACAGTTAGGCGATTGGGGGACGCAGTGGTTGCATGCGGCGGGATCCTCGGGGGTCGCCTCCCAGACCCCGGACCGACCCAGCAAGAGGGTAAAAAACCATAGTAATACAAGAAAATTCCCAGCCACCCAAGGGCAGGGGTGCTGTGACATGTCTGGCACCCCCACAAGGCCCTGTGCACCACCCTCGCTCTGAAGATGGACAGGACCACCTCTGCCTGACCAAATGGGAGTCTTGCAGAAAAACAGGCAGCATGGAGCAGCAGCAGAGCCTGGTCCCACACACACATCAGCCAGCACTCAGGGCTGAACCTCCTGGTATCAGGTCCATGGTAAAGCAGGGGGAAGAACTGTGCCAGGCTGCTGGGCAAGGGCATGCAGCAGAGGTAGGTGAGGGATCTCAATTAAAGAAGGGAACAGTCATTTATACAAATGCTCTGCAGTTCAAAAAAGGCTGCCCTACTGGCTGCAAGACTACTGTAGCTCTTTTTGACCTCCTCCAAAACCAGATGTTACAGCTCAAGGGACCACTCTGTCCAGCTCTGTTTTCCTCTGAACTGTAATACAGAGTTCCCACGGCTTTTTTTTTTTTTTTAACCTAATCCCTATGAGATCAGAGGTTAATCAGCTTCAGGAGAACTGGACAGCAGGGCTGTCCACATTGTAAACAGCTTTCCTATTTATTACTTTTCCACAGAATGATTCTTTATTTTCCCAGGTAACTGTTTAACCAAAGACTACAAAATGTTATACAGACTGGTAGTAAGCAAGCTCTCATTTCAGGGACAAGCAAGCAATTTCAGGGACAAGCAAGCAGAGTGCCAGTACTCTCCACGGAACAGTCTGGATTTTTAGGTCCCTGATCCATTTTCCCCAATTCACATTAAGAAGAAGTGACTCCTATGAAACACTAGAAGGCAAAGGCTTTTGGTAACTCTAATGACTTTAGGTTTGCTTTGGCTAACTTCACAGTAGGTATAGCCATGGATTGGTACACAAATACTGTATCAGGCAGCTGCACTAAGCCAAGATAAAACCAGGTAAAACACTGTATTCATATCTCCGCACTAAAAGGATGGCCCCTCTTCAGTTTTTCCCAGCTGGCTTGACCCAGTTCTGTTGCACAGGGGCACAAGGATCTGTATTTCCCAATCTTCCAGAGTGAGCCATCAACTTTTTTATTTTTTTTCCCCTCAAACAGATCAAAATCCTCTGAGATTGTCCCCGAGTTTTCATGGGGAAAACAAGAACACACGTAATAGGGCAAACTTTTGGTTTGGCTTATTTCACTTTTTCCCTCATTTTGTCTGTTAGTTTGTGTGGGAACACACATTTTTATTTATCTGAAGTTTTTCTGCAGACTGCTTTGAGATGTCCTATGGACAATGGACAAATTATTCACAATAGTGTAGTTTATAACACCATGTAGGCCATAAGATATAGACTCACAGGAATCAAAGTGACTTTCCTATTGCAACAGAAATAAGCAGATAGCAGAGTAAGGAGGATGGAAATGGATAACTCAGGGAACCTTCCCTGTCTAGGTATGGGAGATGTGCCATGTTTCTCTGCAGGCCTGGAGGCTTTGGTCTGAGGTTGTTAATTTTTCTGCAGAGGACACACAGAAACAGCAAGACAGGCAAGTACTAAAAGCTATCCAACTTCTTTCATAAATCAGCAGGATACAGTATCCAGTTGTTTACTTAGCATAATTTTACACAGACTAGATTGGACAAGTCATGAAACACTGGGCACAAGAGCTGAGAAATGCTGCTATTAAAAAAGGCATGCGGAAAACTTTCCCAAGGGATGCCAAGAGTGTGTGTGGGAAGAGGTAGGAGGAAGAAGCAGCAGCGTCAGGGGTTATAACAAACAGAAGAGAAGCAATTGTGTTTTTCCCTCAAAATCAGTTACTGAACTTTTCAAAGAGAAGAGCATCGCTGGAAGCGGAACACAGGAGCGACACTGGAAACAACCGTGCAGCTGCAAGGAAAGGCTCCAAAGGAGTTAAAGCAGAGTCAAGCTTTAGGGTGCAATGCAAGTTAACAGCTTGGATGCAGGCAGATTTGCCAAGTAAGCTTTGCTAAGGTTTTAAATGCTATTTGCTTTACAAGAAAACAGATTCTTTTAACTAAACAGGGACTGCTAAATCTTGGCAGCCATGGCAATTTTACAATCATGGAAACGTAACAGTATGGTCAGTGAGTGGAAAGGATCAGCATGGACTGAACAGCACCTTATCCAAACCAATGTCACAAACGGAACACAGACCTTGCCACAGTAAGATTAAAGGCAGACTAGGTATGATGCCTCCCTCACAACAAGCAATGCAATATGAGCTTCATCCTACATATGTAAGTTTTGTAAAACAATTTTTAAAGTGCACATAAGCGGATAGATTGCACTGTTCCCCTTTTATGGTCATTTGGCTCATTCCAACAAGGAATAAGAATAGCTTTCCATTGATGAAGACTGGTGTGGTTTTTGGTTGTATTTGTTCTATGCTCCAGTGAAAATTTTTCGGCCTATATGCACTGCAACTTTGCCCTTCAAAAGTGAAGACCTACCTATGCACCATTCCGTAGTAAAACCTACAGATCTTAAGATCTTACAGTTCCATTAGTGCTTGCTTTAGTGCTGTAGATCTAAAGATTCGTAAAGATCCAGTCTTCCAAGTATTTTCTTAATTTATTTAGAAAGGAGGAAAGCGGAAGAGGCAGGAAAGTTTTATGCACATCAACATCCCCCAACGTTTCAGGCAGCAGAACTAGTCATAATTTATTCAAAGATCAAGTTGATAGGCTTCAGCCCACCCCCTCTCTTCTCATCCTTGCCACCATTCTTTTCAAAATTAAACTCTAAAGAGAAAACCACAAGAAAAGATGAGAAGGATGAAGAGCATTTCCACAGTGCCATGTGCACTACAGAGCTGTAATATTTCTTCCAATGACTCTAGTCAGAGGTTATACTACCTCATTTTCTTCATGCCAACCAAAACTTTTTAAGGAAAGCCTTCACTCTGACTTTGACATCCCTCCAGTAAGGGCGATCAAAGCTTTACAGCCCCAAACTGACATAACTTCGCTGATCCTGAGCAACATGTGAATTGCAGAATCATGACCTTGAAAAGTGAAAATCTGGGGTGTGCCCACAGAGCATGCCAATACATTATGTTTTCTAATTTGTTAAGCATTTGGCAAAGCAAGCACTGGATCAGAGGTATCCCAGAAGAAAGGAAGTCTTGTGTCTGTTCTCAGTTCAGGTTAGTCAGAATAATCAGATATCCCCCATGGCACCGCTTGAATTTAAGCAGAGGCATAACACTGCCAATAAAATATGCACACAGGCACAAATCACCGACAGCTTCAAGCAGCCATTCATTAGAAACCTACAAAAGCAGTTTCGTGAAGGTTTCCACTCAAGCATCTTTCTCCATGGGCGTGGATACAGTGTTACCATTAGCAGTCCATCTAACTGAAGCTCTTAAAACAGGTGGAGATGGTGAATTTGCAGCTATGGTTCCTTCAGAATTTCTTTAGTAACAGTGCTAAAGGTGGCGGTCACTGTCCTCTCTGTCCCCACGGTCTCTCCTCCCACTGTTCCCATAAGTTGTGGTGAGCTAGAACCAGAATGGACCTGCATTGTTTGCCAGCAAAGGAGGTGTTAGTGAACTAAACCCTTGAGGAACTGAAGCTGTGGCTCGAGGAGATGGCCATCTCTGGCAGAAATGTCAATTTGAGCTACCGCCCCTTCTCCCCGATGGCTGCCAGTGGCTCTTTTCCAGTCTCGTGGCACCTTCTTCAGAGCAACCACACAAAGAGGTTGCTATCACATCGTGCTGAACTCAATGAACCAATCCAGGTTATACATAACCAGGGGAAGGAGAGGAGTAAGGGTATTTTAAAACTGCAACCAGGGTCCATTCACTGATCCAGGTCGCCATCTGACCCCAAGGCAGCTGTGTCAGCACAAGTATTGGGAAATGGGCAAGGAACCAGTGAGCAAGGCTGGACAAGAACATCCTACGGCCACATCTGCCACAGAGAAGATGGCACGTGTGTATCACCCATGCCTGGTGTTAAAAAGTGGAACTAACTCAGTACAACTTGGAAGAATTTACACATTTTTAATCTCTGTGGATGCTTTACTTTGCAGCAAAAACACATGAGCTCCACTGGTAGGAATGACAAAGCTTTTAAGCTGCATGGGGCTTATATCTCCAAACTTCTCCCTGTGACTACCCTTCATCATCTAAAAAAGCATTGCACTTGAGAGATAAAAGACAGTGCCAATACACAACTCACTTTCCAAAACCAGACAAAAATTACAGAAAGTTTCAAAACTTAAGTCACCTCCTGCAATATGAGCTTAGCCATACTATATACACCATTTTTCAACTGTTCTCCTTTTTCTGTGCAACCTCTTTATTACAACTGTTTGTGATTAATACATGCTATTAAAAACAGACGGAGTGTGCAGTAGAGCCAATCTTAATATTATGGAAGAAGCCATGCACAGTCCAGCAAGCTGCCCTGTGTAAAGCTCCTGCACAAATGAAAACATTTGCTGTGCAAAGAACATTCACTGTGTGTCAATGCACCTTCACTCTCTGGTTTCTCCACTTGTTAACTGCAGCAAAAAAAGCGTTGCCTTTTTGAAGGCAGCCTTTGAAAAACTTCGGCCGAAAAGTGATCTTTATCAAGCCATCTGACAAAAAGGGAATATCTAGCTGCTGGCAGACACAACAGCTGAAGTTAGAGAGCAGCTGTCACACTGTCCATCAATCACTAGAGATTCAGAGATAAGACTGAAGTCCTATCAGTTGACCTAATCCTGCCTCTTGTTTTCCTGGCCTGTTTACCTATTACACCCCACCACTCATCTAGGACCTTGTGTCCAAGGCCGTTTTTACTTGTTGCACCTATACACACACTAAAGTATAAAATATTTTGCAGAAATACCCTTACAGAAGTTTTGCTTGCATTAATCATCTCGGCCAAAGACTCCCTGCTCTGTACAATGTACATGCATTAACATAATTATTCCCTCTATGTAAGATTGAGGAGCTCAGAAGAATATGCCACTTAGTTTGAAAAGGCACAATCTCTCTACAGAAGAGTGGTATCAGTCAAGCTTTGCAGATATCACATGGGAGGATCTCATTCAATTTTACATTTGAAGCTGTTAATTTGTGAATGGAACTCTATAAAACACAAATAGAGTAACAGGGAGAAGCCCATGTTTTTCTTCATCTGTTTTGAAGACTTAATTTAAACTGATTGCTTTTTGAACAGCATAAACTGCAAGACACCTAAGGATTCAAATGCAAGCATATATTTTTTATTTCTTTGACTGGGTTAATTACCCCTCTTTTTCATCTAAATCTCCACAGTAAATCCCCATGGGTCAGTTACTATAACTACTTTACATTGCTGAATTCTGTTGGCAATCTGCTCATCATTCCTGCAGATGTTTCTGCTTTTAGGCTTCTTGGAACTACTTTGGACCCATTCCTTTGAATAAACATATACCCTTCACAGGCTGCAGATGTGCCAGGGAGAACACTGTCCCCTACATCAAGCAGACACATCACCTTCTTTTTTAGTGAAAGCAAGACTATATTTTCAGAGAAAAAAGTGGGAAGCAGGCAATCTGAATGTTTTTCTCCTCTTCTAAGAAATTCCTGGAAAGGGAGTGCTACAGGCACCCATATGCCCTGGGACTGGACAAAGCAATTTGTGAAGGCCAAATGCCTCTGCACACAGACACACAGAAATCTCAGGCAGATGGACAGGAGAGGTGAGATCCTGCAAGCAGAGAGCAAACACTCACACGCAAGGACCATGCCTTTCAACAGGAATATGAGGTAAGCCTTATACCATCTCATGATTACATTTTACATTTTGCTAATAAAGCAGAAGGTTCCTCTACTCACCTCAGTAACATCCATGACTTTGATGGCTGCCAGCTGACCCGTTTTGACATGGCGACCCTGAGTAAGAGAGAGAGAGAGAGAGAGCAGTCAGCACCAGCATCTCACCCATCCCTTCAGCTTACACAGAACAAAACACTTGGACAGGAGTTCCAGTCACTGGGTATTCCCAAGATATGCTGGACCCTTCTGATACTTCCTAGGAAATATTACAAATACTCTAGATGGTTAAAACAACAACAACAAAAAAAAACAAATTTAAAGTGTTCCTGTTCAAATTTTAGAACACATTTCTTTTTCTTCACATTAAAATGATGATTATAAAGCACACATAGGTTATATTCACAGCTGCCCTTCCATTCACTTTAGTAAAGCCCATCGTCAGTAATGATTATTAACATGTCAGAGTAAATTCCACGTGTTGCATATTCTATTTGAATGCACCAATGCCTAGTACCTAGGTGATACATTACATGCTTTACCTAATAAGCATGGTTATCCCATGCTTAGGGCTTAGGACATTTCTCACTGGTTTGGTCTTCCCAAGTAAAAAAAGTGAGGTTTCTGCAAGGGATGTATCAGACCTGCAAGAGCTCTCTTTGCCTGTCTCACAATGGCTCAACAAGAACAGGATGTCATCTCCCTTCAGCTACACCAGTGTAAGGGTACAGATTCTCAGTACAGCTGGAGCTGAGTTAATAGATCCCAGCTCCTGCAGCAGGGAGCTCCTACCCTTTCTTCCTCTGCCTCCTTCCAGCCTCCTGTCACATATTTCTCTCCGGAGCACTGAGCTCCTTCTGGCACTCATTGTATCATATGATAAGCTGATTGAGATCACTGGAATGGCAGAAAGTTAAGACAGAAAAAGCAAACTGCGGGGTGGGGCAGGGGATTGCAGTCCAGGAAATTAAACTGGTTTGTTCTGCAGTGGAAACAGAGCTGGAGCCAGCAGGATGCAGATCACAGGGCTGGGAGGCAGGCAGCATGGCAGGCCCCTCCAGGCCTGGTGGGCCGTAACTCGCCTCAGCTGACTTCTAACAAAAGCCTTTTTCTCTCCAGTGTGTGTTTACATGAGGTACAGACATCAGTTAGCTGTTGTGTACATTTTTTTTCTAAAAAGGCACTTAGAAATGGTCCTAATATTGGTATTTACCAGCTCTCCACTTAACACTCAGCAGTGTAACACCCAGCAGTCTATCCTCAGCCAGTCAAAAAGCCCAGTCTCCCAACCACTTTCCAAGGCACCATCCCCAAAGGTTCTTATCTGTATCAGCCAAGCTCTCTGGCAACAGGTATGCCCATTAAATTTCTTCACTTTTATCACAAATAATGATAAGAACACAATGGAACATTTAACTGAAGTCACAGTTCCTTTATCTCTCTCCTCACTAATTTCTGAGTTTTCTAGGCAGAAACCTCTATGATGGACATGAATAATATTTTTTTTTCCCCAGACTAACATATTAATCTCTTTACAGGGTCTTATGAGACTGGTGCCCCAGAACTGAAGCACCCCAAACCACTAGTCTCTTTAGAGAAATCTTGACCCCTTCACACCTTACGATGCCCTCCATGGAGGTATCAGCCAGCCATTGCTGGTGCATTCAAAAGGAAGAAATGCTGCAGAATTCACTGCCTCAGCCTTCTTCCACAACTCTTCTTGTGCTTCACTCTCCCCCTTACTAACCCAATCTATGTGCTTTCTATAAATACATTACCGTGCTCAGGCTTTTGCTTGCTCTGTAAACTCGCTTTACTGCAGGCATTTCTTTTTACAGCTTGGTCTCAAGCCGGTTTCGATTTTGAAACAAAGTTAGGGGTCGTAACATGTGTGCAGTAGCCAACACTGACCTCACCTTGACCTTACTACTTCTTGAACCAAAGTCTTTCAGCAAGCCCAGGAGATTTCCAACTCCAATTTCCCACCCTGGACCTCTGCCTAATGACAAAAGCCTGTGGTCTTCTCCTCTGGACTTACCATCCCACAAGGAAGGAGGGGGGAAATGGCTTACACCGAGGTGGAAAAATGCCTACTCTCAGCTCTGCCCACATTTTCCACAGCTTTGTTGAAGGGATTTGAAAGCCCAAGGACATGGAAAGTACAGTTTTAGGTACAAAAAGAATATGCTAAAGATAACAGAGAAACAAAGACATCTCTGAAGAAAGAAACACTCATAACACTAATGAGGTCTTAGGAAAGAAACTGTAAAAAAGCAGTGAAATACAGCTCCCCATTCACTCTGCAGCAAAGTGGAGGTGCTAAAATGGTGGCAGAATATACTCAAGCAGAAAATGTGGCATGCAGATGAGTGAAGTAGCAGGCCAGGATGCCATTTTCATGGAATTTTTGCTCTGTTTGTGTTTTTAAATCTACTAACTACTGGTGTGCTTGCTATTTCCAGAGAGACACCTAAAATTTCCCAGTGCTCGACTTCACAAGTCTTTTCTGAAGTCAATGTTCTTCCCTGTGAGATTGGCCCACTCGGGATGACTAATGTGCACCAGCCCCACCATCCTTCCCCTGCAGCTTTATGGAATCCTGCTGGTGCCTCCACGAGTGTCCCTAAGAAAACTAGGGCCAGCTACAGCAGAACACAGCGACTGCTCATGTTTCACTTTGCTTCTTCTGGGAGGGGAAAAGCTTCTACATGACCTCCTAAGGGACTGAAAGCAAGGGAACTGCAGAGTGTGGGAAGTGTGGTCTGCTCAGTATCCCAGGCCAAATTTAAACCCTGGTCACTTCAGAATATTGTTTAAAATTACTCCAAATACTCTTTTCATAATGTATGGAGCACTCATGTTCTAAAAATCTACAACATACAGGGAGAAGGAAGGATGGCCTGCATGACATTAATTTATATGAGAGAAGTAAAAGGACATTTCGAAGCCACATTCTTTTCATTAAAAATATTTTCAGAGGGTGGGAAAAACCAAACATCGCAAGCACAGCATATAAGCATGAGCAGAGTATTTGTTTGTTTGTTTATCTGCTTAACAGCTCTGCTCAAGAACAGACCTGTCAAACTATTAGCATGCTGGTTTAATTTTGCTTGCAACATGAAATGGCTAAGCATTCCTGTTTTGGAAACCAATCATCAGATTTTCATGGCCAGCTTTTGCTTTGGAAAAATTTGTGTTAAAAACAGTAGTAATAAAATTGCAAAGCGGTCAGATGTGAAGAAAGAGATCTGCAGAAATCAGATTGGAGAAACCCTCTGAACTCAATCTCCCAGGATTAAAAATTACTCAAATTCTGCTCACAGGGCACATCACAAATGCAATAACCATCAAGGCACCATCCAGACACCATATCTCAGCAACATCACTCCACTGGGATAACATTTTTCATGCAGAATGAGGCCCCAGCTTTGGGTGCAGTGTGGACATGTGGCCCCTCCGGGCATCCAGGGAACCTCATCCCCACAGCAAGGCAGAGCTTCTTGCAGCTTTTTTTCTCCAGGCAAATTGTTGGCAATTACCATCTGGATACCTGAAAAGCTCTGCAATATTGCAAAATGCAACCTGTGCTAACTGAAAACAGCAGTTTCTTAAAATATTGCTAGATGCCAAATATCAGAGGCTGAGGATCACAAGATACTGTCCTGTAGCCAGAATATTGTGTGGGTATGAAACGTGCAATTAAGACAACAGCAACCCAGAAGCATCTTGCCAAGCATAAGGTGACCGTCTCCAGAGCCAATGGACTAAGGAAGCTGCAGAAGTTTCTTCAAATAGTGGCAGAAATAGGTAAAAAAGGCTACATCATCCTGGGAGTGAGAGTTTGCCTCTTACTGGGTTTCAGCACGGGAACCACAAGAAAACAACAGCATTGTCAGCTTGTCCCCATGGAAATGAGCCCACCAACACATTCCCTTCCACCAACACATTTAGACCACGTTAAGATTTTTTTTCATCAAAATTTCCAAACTACTTCTTCTTTCTTAGAAATTCTCCCCTCTTTTCTCTCCCTCATTTCACGATTCTATTCATATTAAAGCACTTGGTTTATCCTCCCAGTGAAGCAGCATAAGAATATTTTTAGGAGTGCCACTTGTACCACTGCAATTTTAAATGGCCTGTTGGGATGAGCAAGTCAATGGAATTGAGACTCCAACCTCAAATCTTGTCCTGTTTCTTTTCATGCAGATGACTGCAAGTTCATTTACATAGAGCTGTAGTTCTCATCAACACAGCAACACTGCAGCATTTAATTGGATCTTAAACTGAATCCACTACTTATGCACATTCCTAGTCATGTCTGATAGCAATATGGTGTTTATTTCTCATCTCAGTGGGCTTTATGGATGTTGAAAAGCAGAGGGGACAAGGGGAATCCTTGGTAGACTGCCAAAATCTGCAGAACATCATAAATTTCAAGCCTTCCCACACTCTCCAAGTCAGTTAATACACCTACTTCTTGCCCCTTTCTTCCTTTGCACACGTTATTACTGTAAAATTTTTTGGTTTAGAAAGGTTCAAAGGCAAGTGTTGTTATGTGCTGTTTTTCATGGTGCTTTTTTTTTTCTTGTGCCTTAATGCTATCAAAGAACTATGCAAATGAAGTGCAAAAGAAATTCCATCAGCTAATTTACTTCTTTCCCCACCCCCCCTCAATTATCCAAGATATTTATGTCACATTAATGTAATTCTCCTACTAACAGTTTCAGACCTGTGTATTAATGTGCCTTTGGGAGACTGTTCCTGGAAGCTTGCTCCCCAGCTAAATGGCATGGAAGTAGCACATGGGGCAACATCACACATTAAGGAAGGAACGCACCATTTGACTTGTAAGTTTGGATTATCCTGTGCACTGTACACAATTAAGTCTTTGGTAAACTTCTCTCAGGTCCCAGTATTCTGTGCTGACAGTTGTAGAAAAATAGAAACTGATTTGGAAAAAAAAAATCTACTAATCCAATTTCAGTTGTCACAATTCACACAGAAGCAGCAAACCAGATTTAGACATGCCAACAAGTGAAAATTCACCACAGTGCCACCTCTTAGTAGTGAGTGCTGTACAATGCCCCCACGCCAAACTTAGCTTTCCATTTTGTTTCTCACTCAGTTGACTCTTAACTCCTACCAGCCTGAGGCAACAGGCCACGAAGCAATACTCTGTTATTAGGTTGCACGCCCCAGTGCAATAAATAATAACTTATTATTCCAAGTCATGTTTATCTTCAGCTCCTTTTCTGACTCGCCAACATAGAAAGTTGTAGACCAACCAACTTTGCATTGTGAAAACTTGGACTCTGCATGGCATTTCTTGCCACTCCCTGAAAAGACCAGGTCTACCCTGCGAAAAGCAATGAGAATGGTGCTTGTGGAGGAAATAACATATTTTTGACAGGCAAAAAGATGGAATGGCATAAAGTGAAAATAACCTCCCCAGTCAAAACCAAAAACTTAAAGTATTCTTAAGAAAAAGATCTACCTAACTACATTTGTAGCCAAAATTATACTGTTGCTACTGATACAGCATTCTGTAAGGTAAATAATCACAGGCTCCAGCAATGGAGATTAATTTGTAAACAAAAAGGATAATGTTTATCTGGCATGAAAACTACTTCTAGAATAAAAATCAGCAAAAAAACCACAGTACAAAAACTCAGAAAATCACTGCAGAAATACACGAGAAGTCATCCTGCTAGATGATTTCTAAATCCAAACCAACCACAGCTATTAAAGACTGTCACTGGTTGTCAAAAGACAGGACAAAGCTCTGTGTTTTCCTTCTGTCTAACTCCTGACATCAAATTTCTGGAAAGCAAAACAGAAAACAACATACTCTCTATCCTGCTTTTCATATCCACAGGCTCACTAGCTGCCTATTGAAGAAAAAATAATGACAATTTACTCATGCATAGTACTGCATTCTGTGAAATAATGCACAGACAGATACACAGTTATTATCAGTTTTGTTTTTCTGGGGACAGAGTGAAAAGATGTTACCCACTAGGAAGAAAAAAGGAGTTCTATTCACTGATTTTTCACTTTGATTCGTAGTTTTGTGGTAGCTTTCCCACTGTGAAAGATGCTGGATATACATTATCAGAGGCATTTCCTCCTCCCAGACAGCTCATTGCCTAAATAGGAAGAAAAGAAAGGGGAGGGGAGAGAAAGGATGGTGGGAAAAGCATGGCAGAAAGCCACAGTCTAACTTTCCCAGGATAACAACAGGTCAATTGCAGAGCTCAGTTAGGAGACATCTCTGCTGACTCCCAGCACGCTGCCCAGCAGTCCACCACATCACACCCATCAGCAGGAGATGTTTTTGTCTGATGGGAGAAGACAGAAAGAGAACTGCAAAGGCAGACAGTTCTCTTGACAATTCACCTGGAAAACAACACCAATTCCCCATGGAGCTTTGGAAGATTTGCCTGAGGCCTGACGTTCACGCTGGTTTCAGTTCACAGCCACAGAAACACCTCACCTGGAAACAGATTTAAAAAGATAGGAAAAGAAGGGGGGATGTTGTAGGGGAACGGGAGGGTAAGAGGAGTGCAGCTGTGCAGTTGAAGACTATGGGAGGTCTTCTGTTACCCAGCCATGTCAACTGCAGACCACTCAGACAACTGAGACCCCTTCAAGACCACACATTTCCTGGCTCAAATGGCACAAAACATTCCCTTACCAAGCGAAGGCTACAGATTTCCCTCTTTTTCATTCTCCCTCAAGTACCAAGCAGGAAAGGCTGACAAACGAGGGTCTGCTGGCAACCCTGGCAGCAAGGCCATGATGCATTTTGACACCAGGCCATAGAAAATTTTTTGAATTATATGCTGTGCTGAGTGTTGCCCCTCTGCAGACACCCCAGTCATCAGTTGTGTTCTGGATCAAGCTTTGCTGCTCCGTAGGGGACCACCTAGAGCTTCCTGCACCACACTAGATGCTTCTTCTAAAGGGACACTTGAGCTAACTGGCTTGAAAACCCAGCCTGGAAGACACCCTCTTCAAGAGCCATCTTTGAAGCCATCATCCCTTTCTCCCAGTCACCACCATGCTATGTCTGTATTTAGTCACCTTCACTAAAAACACCATCACTCATTTTCTCTTGTAATAGAGTCTGCACCCTCAGCCCTGTCCAAAAAGAGAAGGACTTTATTAATCCTTGCACCGTTTTTTGTTTATAAATTTTCCTCGGTGATTTAGTTAGGACACTACTGAAAGACACCAAAAAAAATCCCAAACTAAAACAAAAGAAAGTAATTTAATCAGAACAGAGGCATACCTCCCACGTGGACACAGTTGGCTTAGAGCACATTTGGCTTCCTCTGGAAACATCAGCTAAAATCGGCTGGCTGTTATTCAAGCCAGTTCTTCACCCTACTTTAATGGCTTTATCAGTCACTAAACCTACCCCTCCTAGCACCAATTTGTCTCTCTGGATGCCCTGCAATGGCCTCTTTTATACAGAGCCATTTCTTTTTGGCAACTATAATTAAAAATGAGCCAGATGGAGAACACCAGGAAAAGAATTTAGATCAAAATTATAAAATATGTATGTGTAGATACAAAATTACATGGTCTGTTGATACAGACTGCTACTGATTCCTCATCTTACACCTTGACAGGCACTTTCACCACAAAACACTCTCCACTGGGTATCGGCCACTGCCTGAAGGAGCGGCAGGCCTGGTTTGGTGGCATGGCCATAGCAACTCCCTGCAACAGGGGCTGTGTTCATCAGGTTGAAAGGAACCACCGCAAGTCACCAGAGCAAGCCCTGTGCCTGCCACACAGCATCACAACCACCCAGTGCCACTTCAGAGACATCACACGCCACACAAGGCTCCTACCTCAGACCAAGCATGGTCCAAACTGACCTACCAGGGTCCCCACATGGGTGGACAGGGGCTTTGAAACAAGGCAGGTGCTTCTGCAGCCGAGAGAGATGGCAGATAAAGGGCAGAGTCCCTCCATCCCTTCTGCAGAGTGACATCAAAACAAGCCTAGATGAAAAAAGCCTGGGGCTGCTTCTCTGTGTTTGACTGCATTTTAAATGAATTCATATTGACATCTAATCACCACCCTGGACAAGCAGAGCTTTCCAACTGAAAGGAGCAATTGACACCTTGTGACCAAGGCCCTCTGCATACCCAAGCAAGTCTGCAACCATTTCATTTTGTTCACACTCACCACCAGCTTGCAGAGAAACCACCTCTGGTGTTGGGCACACCCCTTCAGAAAGAGGGGATGAGATGTCCTCCACGAATTTAAGTATTTAGGCACTGAGTACACAGAAGTACCACAAAACACATACTTTTCTTCGGGGGGAGAAAAAGTAATAATCAAACCCTAGTTAGTCCCTGCCCGTCCATGCACCACCACTCTTGAAAGCAGGCTGCACTCTGGTGGGGGGCATTGTCAGATGTCAGATGCACACGACAGAAGGAAAGATAAGCCCACACACACCCTAGCAGCTTCGTTGCATTCTGTCCACTGTCAAAAGAGACCTGCTATGAGAAATGGGTGGCAGCCATCGCCAGGCAGCGAGAGGTCAGTGTCCCTCCCTGGGCAGCATCTAGCAGTCACAGACAGCAAATGTCCAGCTACGCTGCTTCAGGTCCTGGCTGCCTGAGGCACCATCCTGAAATGTCCAGCAGCCNATACATTTATTTATATATGTATTTATATATATATATATATATATATATAAAAAATAAGTTCCAGTCCAACTGTTAATGCTCCTCCAGTGCTACCCCACATAACAAAAAGGGCTGGAATTGCATGACTTTGAGCTTTTAGGTTCTCCTGCTGAGGGGAGACATTGGCTGCCATCAGGATTTGTGGGTCCCTTCCAACTCAAGATATTCTATTCTTCGATCCTCTTTCCTTCAGCCATTACAAACACCATCAGCACTAGCTCCAGATAGTCACATCTCCTTGCCATTATGGACTAGGAAGCCAGAATTTGCCAGACAGAAACTGCTGAAACTAAAATACATCTTGTAGAGCACAAGGTATGCTGCAGGAGGACTACAGTAAGAAGCATTCTTGAAAAGAACGGGGACTATGTCTTGTACTGTAACCCCATATATAAGAACAAATTCAGAAATATTTTACCAAGTTGCTTGCAAGCAACATTTAGCCTGAAGTTGTATGTATTTTAATTAAATGAGGACTCGCACCAGGAGACTATTTCCAGCATTTTTATCTTCTGATAACCTGCCAAGTACATCTGTGATTCTAAAGGGAAAAAAAAAATCCAAACCACCTTGTCCTTGAGAAACTGGCTGGTGGCCAGAGAGTGATCTGTAAACAGCTTTGTGTCCACACAAACTATTTTCAAATGCTCAGGCAGTATTTTCAGACCTTAAACTATTTTTGCTTTGTCAGCAGGAGTTTGACTCAGAAATTCAAGCCTGCATTAACAACCCTTTCTATACCAGAGTCAGTAACAACAACACCCCAATCTCAGAGATTACAGAGCGATTTATTTATTTATTTCGCAAAAGAAGGACCAAAATAAATGCCATTTCCTCTCTGTTGCTAGCTGGGTAGTATATAAGTTGCATTCCCAAAGCCTGTGGCCAACATGTTTAATATGTGAAAGGGCCAGACGACAGAAAAGCCATCATGCAACACATTCAGCTCACAGGTTAATCCACGGAAAAGAACGGCATTAAGGAAATGGAGGCTGCATGTTCTCCAGTAATGACTGTTTACCGAGTACTCAAGAACACACCAAGTGCCTCGCAAAAACTAGTCAAAACACGTTCACCACTCCTAAATAACACACTATAGGCTTTCACAGACCAAGTTCTGGCAAACAAAAAGGGAAAGAAATTCCTTGGGAAAACTTGCAAAGCAAGGCCACAGTACTGCTGCCATTGCAGCTGGTCCTTACCTGCCTTGCTGTGCACTCAGGGTACAAATAAAATGCAGATTAAGCAGGAGTTATTTCGGTGTAAAAGGCTTTGTTAGGCTCTTTCTNAAAAAATCCCAAACTAAAACAAAAGAAAGTAATTTAATCAGAACAGAGGCATACCTCCCACGTGGACACAGTTGGCTTAGAGCACATTTGGCTTCCTCTGGAAACATCAGCTAAAATCGGCTGGCTGTTATTCAAGCCAGTTCTTCACCCTACTTTAATGGCTTTATCAGTCACTAAACCTACCCCTCCTAGCACCAATTTGTCTCTCTGGATGCCCTGCAATGGCCTCTTTTATACAGAGCCATTTCTTTTTGGCAACTATAATTAAAAATGAGCCAGATGGAGAACACCAGGAAAAGAATTTAGATCAAAATTATAAAATATGTATGTGTAGATACAAAATTACATGGTCTGTTGATACAGACTGCTACTGATTCCTCATCTTACACCTTGACAGGCACTTTCACCACAAAACACTCTCCACTGGGTATCGGCCACTGCCTGAAGGAGCGGCAGGCCTGGTTTGGTGGCATGGCCATAGCAACTCCCTGCAACAGGGGCTGTGTTCATCAGGTTGAAAGGAACCACCGCAAGTCACCAGAGCAAGCCCTGTGCCTGCCACACAGCATCACAACCACCCAGTGCCACTTCAGAGACATCACACGCCACACAAGGCTCCTACCTCAGACCAAGCATGGTCCAAACTGACCTACCAGGGTCCCCACATGGGTGGACAGGGGCTTTGAAACAAGGCAGGTGCTTCTGCAGCCGAGAGAGATGGCAGATAAAGGGCAGAGTCCCTCCATCCCTTCTGCAGAGTGACATCAAAACAAGCCTAGATGAAAAAAGCCTGGGGCTGCTTCTCTGTGTTTGACTGCATTTTAAATGAATTCATATTGACATCTAATCACCACCCTGGACAAGCAGAGCTTTCCAACTGAAAGGAGCAATTGACACCTTGTGACCAAGGCCCTCTGCATACCCAAGCAAGTCTGCAACCATTTCATTTTGTTCACACTCACCACCAGCTTGCAGAGAAACCACCTCTGGTGTTGGGCACACCCCTTCAGAAAGAGGGGATGAGATGTCCTCCACGAATTTAAGTATTTAGGCACTGAGTACACAGAAGTACCACAAAACACATACTTTTCTTCGGGGGGAGAAAAAGTAATAATCAAACCCTAGTTAGTCCCTGCCCGTCCATGCACCACCACTCTTGAAAGCAGACTGCACTCTGGTGGGGGGCATTGTCAGATGTCAGATGCACACGACAGAAGGAAAGATAAGCCCACACACACCCTAGCAGCTTCGTTGCATTCTGTCCACTGTCAAAAGAGACCTGCTATGAGAAATGGGTGGCAGCCATCGCCAGGCAGTGAGAGGTCAGTGTCCCTCCCTGGGCAGCATCTAGCAGTCACAGACAGCAAATGTCCAGCTACGCTGCTTCAGGTCCTGGCTGCCTGAGGCACCATCCTGAAATGTCCAGCAGCCTCCTGGAGAGGAGCAAGCAGGGGTAATAAATAGAAATAAATTTTTCTTTTATTTCAAAAATGCTAAATGGATGGGGCAATTGTTTTGGAAGGCACAAAACCTCATTATAAATGCAAAAGACATAGTGGGAAGGGAAAAGGGAGAACAATTGCCTTTGCTGCTAATTATTTCACTTTTTAGTATGTTTTTGGGTTTGCTGCTGCACAGAGGAGCCCAGCACACACTGCCTCATACAGCTGTCCCCCATCAAGAGAGGCCCCACCTTTTGTCTAGCAGCATCACAAGATGCTAACAATCACACTCCATGGGGAGGAGCTGCTAGCTTAATATTAATGAGGGCTGAGGGGAAGGAGAACTATTCCCATGTATACCTTCCCAGCAGAACAATACAGCACAGCAGAGCAGGAAAATCAGGCTATGTGATGAATTTTATTTCAACATGGTTGAAATGAGAGATTTCACACTGGCAGCCTTTAAAAAATTCCAGAATATTAGCATTAAAGAAGAAAAGTTAATGAACTCTTAAATACATTTATTATACATTTATTTATATATGTATTTNGTAAACAGCTTTGTGTCCACACAAACTATTTTCAAATGCTCAGGCAGTATTTTCAGACCTTAAACTATTTTTGCTTTGTCAGCAGGAGTTTGACTCAGAAATTCAAGCCTGCATTAACAACCCTTTCTATACCAGAGTCAGTAACAACAACACCCCAATCTCAGAGATTACAGAGCGATTTATTTATTTATTTCGCAAAAGAAGGACCAAAATAAATGCCATTTCCTCTCTGTTGCTAGCTGGGTAGTATATAAGTTGCATTCCCAAAGCCTGTGGCCAACATGTTTAATATGTGAAAGGGCCAGACGACAGAAAAGCCATCATGCAACACATTCAGCTCACAGGTTAATCCACGGAAAAGAACGGCATTAAGGAAATGGAGGCTGCATGTTCTCCAGTAATGACTGTTTACCGAGTACTCAAGAACACACCAAGTGCCTCGCAAAAACTAGTCAAAACACGTTCACCACTCCTAAATAACACACTATAGGCTTTCACAGACCAAGTTCTGGCAAACAAAAAGGGAAAGAAATTCCTTGGGAAAACTTGCAAAGCAAGGCCACAGTACTGCTGCCATTGCAGCTGGTCCTTACCTGCCTTGCTGTGCACTCAGGGTACAAATAAAATGCAGATTAAGCAGGAGTTATTTCGGTGTAAAAGGCTTTGTTAGGCTCTTTCTACAGGAAGAGTCAGCAGATCAATACCTGGCTCTGAGCCTGGTGTCCCCAGCAGAATTTTGGGGGTTTTGGTCATCGGTTAGTGTACATAACAGCAGGCCTGCTGGCAAACAGGCAGGGTACACCTGTCTCAAAGGGAGACAAAATCTTTTGACAGCAGCTAACAGGGCTCACAGATGGAGTCTTGAACTAGATTTGAAAGGGGAAAGGGATAAAACTAGAGTCACTAGAGATAAGCCTGGGAGAAGAATGCCAATGTTTGAGGGACAGTGTGCTACCAAGGTCCTTCAGTCTGCTGCCTTAGTGAAGGCTGGAGATAGAGATGCGTACAACAGCAAAGATGGAATGGGTTATTGGTGTGTTGGAAACCACAGAAGTACCCGAGAATGGTCACACAAAAATCAGGGCTTTTTACCATAAAAAGGTGGCAGAATCAAGAGACCAACTGAAATGCATCTATACCAATGCACACAGCATGGGCAACAAACAGGAGGAAAACTATTATATAGTTGCCATCAAAGAAACACAGTGCGATAACTCATGTGATTAGAGAGCTGCAATGGACAGTTATAAACTGCTCAGAAGGGAGAGGGAAGGAAGGAGAGGCAGTGGGGTAGCCCTGTGTGTTAGGGAGTGTTTTGACTGCCTAGAGTTTAATGATGGTGATGACAGGGTGGAGTGTTTATGGATAAGAATCAGAGGGAAGGCCTAGGCAGATATCCTGGTAGGAGTCTGTTACAGACCACCCAACCAGGATGAAGAGGCAGATGAAATATTCTACAAGCAGCTGGAAGCCGTCTCGTGATCACTGGCCCTTATTCTCATGGGGAACTTTAACTTACCAGATGTCTGCTGGAAATACAACACGGCAGAGAGGAAACAGTCTGGGCGGGTCTTGGAGAGTGTGGAAGATTGTAACTTCCTGATGCAGCTGGTCCAATGTGGACAATCAGGGAAGCTGCCCCCTTAGGACTGCTGTTTGTGAACGGAGAAGGTCTGGTGGGTGATGTGATGGTTGGAGCACTCTTGAGCAAAGCAATCACAAAATGGTAAGAGTTTTCAGTTCTTAAACAAGTAAGGGGGAGGGCAGCAGAACTGCCACCTTGGCCTGTCTGGGAAACTGGTTGACAAAGTCCATTGGAAGGTAGCCCTGGGGGGCAAAAGGGTCCAGAAAGCTTAGACATTCTACTAGAACGAAATCTTAAAAATACAAGAGCAGCACAGCCCCATGTAATGAAAGACAAGCTGGCAGGAAAAAAGGCCAGCCTAGCTGAACGAAGAGCTTTGGGAAGAACTTGAGAAAAAAGGAGCATTTACAACCTTTGGAAGAAGGGGCAGGAAACATGGGAATGTGCCCAGATGGCCAAGAGAGCCAACAGCACCCTGGCCTGTATCAGCAGTAGTGTGTCCAGCAGGAGCAGGGCAGGGATTGTGTCCCTGTAGTCGGCACTGGTGAGGCTGCACCTCAAATCCTGTGTTCAATTCTGGGCCCCTCAATTCAGGAGGGGCATTGAGGGGCTGGAGCATGTACAGAGAAGGGCAATGGAGCTGGGGAAGGGTCTGGAGCACAAGTTTTACAAGAAGCAGCTGAGGGAGCTGGAAGTGTTTAGCCTGGGGAAAAAGGCTCAGGGGAGACCTTACTGCTCTCCACAACCACCTGAAAGGAGGCTGTAGCAAGGTGGGGGTCAGTCCCTTCTCCTAAGCAAACAAGTGACAGAACCAAAGGAAACGGACTTGAGTTGTGCCGAGAGAGGTTTAGGTTGGATATTAGGAGTAATTTCTCCACAGAAAGAGTGGTCAGGCATTGATACAGGATGCCCAGGGAAGTGGTAGAGTCAGCATCTGCGGAGGCATTCAAAAGACATGTAGATGTGGGCACTTGGGGACCTAATTTAGTGGTGGACTTGGCAGTGCTGCATTAATGGCTGGACTTGATCTTAAAGGTCTTTTCCAACCTAAACAATTCTATGATTCTATTATTTTAGTCCCCAACACACACAACTTCTGTAGCTGTAGGTAGGATATACAATGAAGACTTTTTTTAGTATTTCTAGTAACAATTGCACTTTGGGAAAAATAAAAATCTCTTTTCTCATGACACCACAACACACACAAAACTATTCTTCAGCTCATGATCCAACATCAGCCTTTCCTGCAAACCACGAGTCACTACTCTGGACCACAACTGCCATTAGATGTAATATAAAAATTGCTAGTCAGAAAGGCCAAGCTTTTGGTTGTAAATCATTAAGTAAACTGGAACAAATAGGACAACTTACTATTGCCCCAGACTGCAAAAGAGGAGCAAGGATAAAAATTCAGCTGAGGTCCATGACTCACACATTTTGCAGTCAGTTATAGCCAGGCATCTTAGCCCAGCATCACTGTCCATGAAACCTCTGTAATACTGCACCATTTCTCAGGTGGCAAAGGGAAAGGAAGAACACTCCACCCACATGGGCAATGAAGTTGTCCCTCTGGCCCTGCAAACATCTTGGCAGCCACGCTCACATAAACAGGAGAGGCAGCAGGGACTCCTCTTGCTGAGCGCCGGGGCACAACATAAAGGAAGCAGATAGTGGCCCAGCCCTGTTGATGACTACAGCAGGCTGATCATCTCTAGGCCCATCACCTCATCTCCCCTAAATACAGAAATGTGAATCTATAAACAGTTCAGACTGAAAGTCCCAGCCCCCTGCAAACAAAAAAAAAAATATTTCTCCAGCAATCATTCAGCCCTGCCTCAGGACTGCCCTACACACTTAAAGTTTCCATCCCCAGCTGGGTGGTTTCCAAAGAGGCAGTCATGGAAGATCCTATGTATCTGCCAATACACTGGTGTCTCCAAGAGCAGATGCAGCTGACTGGGAAGGATGCACCCAGACACATCTGGAGCCAGCACACTGCCTCCTGCCACATGACTCTTTGCAAAATAACCAGTCATCTCAGCTACTGCAGCTTAGAGACTAGGGGAACAGCCTGGAAACCTCCAGTAAGTTTTTGGTTACAAGCCACAGGTGAAAATACTGCTTAATCCCACTCAGAATTTAAACCTTAAAAAGTTTTAATCCTTAAAACACAGATATACATAATGCCAAAGGTGTAGTCAAACTTAATCTTTCGCCATTTGTTCCACCACTTCCAACCTTACTAAAAGGATTGAAGAGGGGAACTGGATTAAATAATTTTTTCTAAGAATAGAAAAAATTCCACTTCCACTTGTTTTAAGCTATCTGCTCAATCCCTTTCCTAGGACATATGGAAACCTACCTACAAAGTTTGAGCAACACTGCCTGAAAAGCTACCCACCATTTAAACAAATCACCACTTGAATCTGGAAAACAGTTGTGTTAATCACAATCAGGTACTCCGACCAAACACTAGTGCCATGACCTAATTACATTATGCGGTATGGTGGTGCAGAACAGCAGTTCCTAGAATTAAGCAATCTTCCAATTAAGTGTCATGCACTGGAAACAAAATTAAATCAGCTGTGATGCTGCCCTACTACTTCTACTCCCTTCTCCCATCAGGGAAAGAAAACAAAGTCCTTTCCACCAGTCTGAACGTTGTATCACCAGCAGGACTGGATTTCCAAGATGCTGGGGAAAGGTCTACACACCCCAGACGTGCCTGTCCCAAATCACAGCATTATGAGGACAGCTAAAACAAAGTAACTATTTTTAAAATTGTAATAAAACTGGATTTACAGAAGTTCCAATGCTTTTAAAGTTTGCCTTATAAATTTACAGCCACTTGTCTAATTACTGAAAGAGCATTACAGTTTATTATAATCATGTGTCTGCACTGAAAACATGAAGATGGAATGCTGGAATAGATTGCTCAATTATCCAGTGCACAGCTATTGCAACTGCTGGCAAAGTAGAATTCCAAACAAGCCCAAGCGCTTGTTTTGCACGAGCAAACAGTTAACACTTAAAGCAATTTCACTGAACCATGGATCACCAGGCAAAGCACATGCACGACAAAATTTAGCCAAAAGTGCTGTCAGTTATGGACACACACACACAGACAGATGCATATTTATGCCGAGTGTGGGGCAGCCCCATCAAACACACAGACAAGGCAAGGGCTGACTATGGTACCATGCTCTAAACCTGAGCATCAATGAGCCCTTCACCACCCACATCACCCACTCTGAGTGAGAAAACCCTGATAAAAGTAGAATCCCACCCCACCCACCAGCAGAGCAGGTGAGGTTGCTTCACCCCACAGGGAAAGTACGGACATTCAGAAACTACAGGGCACAAAGGAAAGGAGTGTTGGAGGCAGCCAGCAAAGCGCAGCCCCGGCAGACCCATCTCTGGCAAAGCTGTTAAACTCTGTGTGTTTTTCACCTTCCGTGATAGTGGAGCAGCATTCCAACCAGAGTCATACATGTACATGCCAAAACACCTTTTCCATCACCACTCACTTCTGCCTGACTTTGTCTGTGGCAGGGTGGCAGGCTCCTACAACCAGCTCTCTTCAAGGGAAAGCCAGGGGCTTTCTTTCCCTCCCAAGGGCACTCGCTGCAGCTACACACAACCTGAAGGAGGGCAGACAGGTGCCCATAGGTACACAGGTCTGTCCCAAAGGTCTTATTCTACCTAGACCAGGGCCTGTTTTAGTTAAAAACAACAAACAAAAAAAATGAAAACAACAAAAAACTCAGGGATCTTGTGCTCTTTCTCCTCATCTAGCTACAGTACATCCCAAACTGAGATGCCTGGAAAGAAAATAAACAAAACAAAGCTCAAAGCTGCCAATGAATTTCCTTCTGAAACATCAAGAAAACCCCCAAAGCTTAACTGGATATTATGCTGGGCTTGAGTTCAAATAAACATGAGAATTCAAAGCTGGAAGCATTTAAGATGCCCATATGGCAGAAAGAAGGGAAGGAGCTTGTACCAGCTTACACCAGCAGAAAGGTAGAAGGGCTTCCTTTCCTGACTTTTTGTCACAAACCCAAAGTGCAACAAGAAAGAGGCAAAGCTAAGAGATCAGAGATAGAATCATCAGAGATCCAAGGAATAAAAACTGAGGAGCTGTTAACAACCAAGTATCTGCAAGAAGCATGGAGCAAGGCTTCCTCAGCGTGAAACCAAATGATTGCGACAAAGAAAGTAAACAGATACAAGTTACTGGCAAACATCAGCACACCATTTTAGAAGAAAATATCAAGTGCTTGGTTTTACTTTAATGGATTTTGATGACTCTACTTTTTATTTTCATTTTTACTATCACTTCAGTAGCTTACAAACTATCTTCTATACACACTTAAAAACTGATAATGCACAGCTTCCATTCAGTCTGCTCATTAGTTCTGAGAATTTCAGGAGACACTATTCCAGAGCAAAAGGAAAAAAATAGAAGAAACCAAACATTGCTCCACCATGTAAATAAGTCTGTAGCTAAGGTTTAATCTACCTAATTATACTGTTTGCCACTTGCATTTATAGCTAGCATTGAAATCAGTGGGTGAAATTTAACAAGAGGTGGCAAGCAAGAAAAGCCAAGTCTAGTTGACTGCTGCAATAAAATCTTCAAGAACCATCCTTAGCTACAGCACAAGCAATTGAAAATTAACAGAAAAACCAACTAGTGGGAATTTGAAGTAGATCACTCCAGCTCTCCAGTCTTCATTTTCATGTTCATTGCAGGCAGAAATTAATTTGTTTCACTTTTATGATTCCTGTGAATGAGTCACACACTCAGCAAAAGGTACAGACTTACTAATGACAAATTTTAGCTCTGTCTCAGGATAGAAATCATTCAATGCATAGGCAAGCCTGTGCCAATACCTTCCAAGCAAACAACCTAGAAGATATATGATATGCTTAAATGAAGACTGATTCAGGGAAATTCATTTAAAAACAAGGCCTTTCAGCTACGTTTCTCCAGGCTGCCCTATGGAAGAGACGTGAGAGAAAGAGTGGGTCAAAAACAGCAGAGAGGACAGACAAGCCCCCAGGGAAGAACCACAATGGAGGTCTGCAGGTCTGGCTTGGCACAGCTACCTTGGGGAGCCATGCCACGCTACAGCTTTGGCAGAGCTCTGGGAGATAGGAGGTAACAACTGCAAAGAAACAGAGACTGTATTTTTACTGCTGGATGGGTCAGTGGCAAGGGAGCGGAATATATGACATGTAGGTGCAAGCACAGCCTTATCTTTCATCTCTTTCTCCACATCAGATCTTCAGTACTCCCAGCCATGACAACTCCCTTCATCTCAGAAAACAGAATCTCAAGAGAGAATACCTAATAAATAAAGTATTGTTAGGATTTCATTTCCCCCAGCTAGAATCACCTCGTGAATGATGAGAAAAGCCTTCCATTCTTCAATCAAGATTACCTGATACTGGATGCCATGCGACTCTCACAGGTAACCCAGCAATCTAAAAACCATGTGGGGATGGGGGGAGGGGGAGGGTGGCAACATCCAATAGAGCTTCTTTCCTAACATCTCTGCTCACTTCGAACACCCAAACTCAGACAAAGAAACCTTTCTCATAGATATACCATGACAAAGGAGGTGGCACCCCCTCCATAAAGCTGGAAGAAACAGTCAAAGGAAAAGCAAGGCAGGAGGAAGAAAAAGGGGGCTGCTTCCAGCACTATTAATCTTCACAAAAGGTCCCTGCCTAGTCACAACTAGAAAGTCAACACATGAAAGCAGGCCCTTATACCAGACAGGTCCAGAAAACAAGTGTGCACACAAGAGATTATAAGGATGAGCAAAGGCCAGCATTTAGTAATCCCATCTACCATCACAACCTGCCTATGTGCCTTTTGCACAGGGGAGTCTCCCCTTAGTGTGCCAAATTTCATTCCTAATGGGGAAAAAAAAACATTGCCTGCAGAGTGCTGGTGACTTATTGCCAATATAAGATTAAGATAATTTGGTTCCTTAAAGCTAGATTTAAAGAAGGCTTATCCATTTAATGACGCCATTAATGAGAGTTAACGATGATTCTCTCCACCACAGCTAGACACAGACACTTCCAGGACTGGACCCTATTTGTCCTTCCCACCACTTTGGCTGTGATGGAAGGTCTTCATGAAAACACAGGTACCTCAAATTCAGTGGGGCAAAAAACAAGGTCTGATGTTCAAAGATGGGAAAAACCAAATTTCTGTGTTTTTGTCTGCTGCAATATCCAAAACTTGCTTCTCAAGTCTACAAAACTGAGATAGTTGAGGCCTATGAAAAAGTACTAGTAACAAAAATTTTAAAACTTAAGTAACAAATATCCATTAAATATTTTTGCAAAACTCTCTAGCAGACCATAAGCTCTCTGCCAAACTACTTCTGAAACTAACAGCTGTACCAGAGGACCTCTGCACATATAAAATTACTTGTGGAGAAACTTCTATATGCATTTAGATCTTAGCACTGCTACCATTTTTCATCTAGTTCATGCATGCAGTGACAGTTTGACCCAAAAAGTGTCTGCATTTCTACCCTTGTGACCACTCCTCTTAATCTTCGTAGTTTGCAAATGTTTCTTTCTACTCTTTTCAAGCCTTATCCTGCAAAATCTGCTACCTTAAAAAGTAGTTTTCTTGTACCACTATTCACTTCCTCAGATGTGAAGCATCCAGTAGATAAAGAAGCATACAGCAGATAAAGAGCTCACATTTGCATCTTGCCTTTGCACTGAAAGATATGCCAGCCATCTCTTTTTCCTGTTAAACCCAGCAGGTAGCTCTAACGGGGCTTAAAAGAGAAGACAGAAGCATCAGAAAGGTCCTCCCACGAACATTGGGCTTGGGATTGGAAGACAACATGGAGATATGCACACTGCCAGGATCCAATAGAGAGTCAGTTCCCAGGATAAACTCCAGACCTTGATCCTCCCACTCCACCCCACCATCTCTAGTTTTCTTGCTTTGCTATTAATACTAGCAGAAACTTCAAAACCCAAGTTCAGAAGAGGATCATTGTCTTGAGTAATTTGAGGCACACTGAAAGAGATACATGAACACACACACACAAATCTGGAGTGTCTGTCACTACAAGACAGTGGGAGATGGAAGAATGCACCTCAAGAAGAGAGGTCTGGAAGGAGATGACACATTTCCACTTCAGTTGTAGATTTCCTGTGCAATTTTGAACATGCAACTCAAATTTCTGTTTTGTTTCAGTTGTTTACTTTTAATCCATAAAAATACTAACTTAATAGTTGTGTTGTCAGATGTAATTCATTAATGTTGAGTAAAAAAAGTGCTTTGATGTTCCTGACTGAAAGCTGCTACAGATAGATCACATATTAAAGAAGAGCTAAATATTACCAGGACTAATGCCTTACATGATTATTTGCAGTTTCTCTGTACTGAGAGGCCATTTGAGACCAGGAAACAGCAGTAGACACATCCAACAGAAGCATCAGGCACATTCAGTGCCATGCCAGATCCGGAGGAGAGCAGATGACACCACAGAAGCAAAGAGACAAAATCATGGGTGCTGAGAGAAAACCAAGGAAATTGAGTCAGACTTCCTCTTCCTCCAGCAAGAGGCTGAGACCAGACTGCCAGCACCCTGCAGTTCAGTTTCTGTAGGCTAAATATGGGTGATTGATGCCTTGTGGGACATCCCAGGGCAAGCAGAAAAGAACGTAAGTCCTGTATCTATAGACACATAAGTCTATGGCCTTTTGGAGCAGATGCTGGGGGCTAGACAGGACAGGATGCTCCAGCACACCTCTCCTTGCTGGACAGAAGCAGAGGGGAGAGGATGGAGGGGAAGAGAGTAGGACAGGAGAGGGTCCCATCCCACTGCCCCTGAGGTATGATGCCATCACCAGCAATACCCCTGGGATAACAGCTCAAAGGCAGTGTCCCAGCTGGGTGCATCTTGGGTTTGAAGATTGGGCTGTGGTGGCCTGTGAAAGTGGGATCAATCCCTCTGACTTTGAGGAAGTGCCTCAACACGGCTGGAACAAAGGAGCCACGAGCAGCTTAACAGCAGGCGTGGCTTCCCAGCTTTCATAAAAAGGCGTGCTGCAAACAACGCTGCAATTTGGCAGACAGGATGGAAAGGAAGACTGCCTATTCAAATAGACACTACTGACTGCTACTACTTCATGTGAGATGAGATCCTGCCATCTTTTAATTTTTCACTCTTGATCTCATACATTAAAAAAACAAAACAAATATTAAAAAAGAAAAAACACCAAACCCAAAAACTCCCAAAAAACCCACAACTCCTATTTCTGAAACGGTGGTATGGTTTTTCAAAGAGTATATGCATTCTGACTTTGAGCTTCTGAGTATTAATGTTTTCCACGTTAAATATGGAAAGGAAGAAAGAGGTTTCAGGAAGGATAATTTTTAATCCTTTCACTTCTCTTCAGCATGGCAAAAAGGAATGAGCAGGGTAAGACAGCCTTCAAAAAAAGTAGCATTTTTAGTAAAGGAAGATCTGTTCAACATGTATTAACAGCATCATGTGGATGTCTTCAAGAGGCTGTAAATCCAAGATTTGCTGATGTAGAGGAAAATCAGATCTTTATCTATAAGCCTGAAAGCAAAGCAAAATTAAATAAATTTCTGAATTCCCTCTCTGCAGAGACATTTTGTCCTTCAAGATGAAATGCCACTGCTTCAGCACTGTCATTTCTGCACCTTGCCTGGCTTGGAGCTGGAGCTGCTGGTGTACTTTCAGATCTAAGGTGTTCTTGTTTCTAAAATTAAAAGTCACTAGATCCTCTGAAGGCTCCATATTTCAGGGGTGGTGAGAAAAGACTGCCTTTAATGCAGGCCAATTCCACCCACACTTCGTAACTGATGGCTCACTCCATGCCAAATTATTTTAAAATTCTGCAAATCCAAGAAAGAAGTTTCCAGAAACAAAGAGCAGCCTGGGGTTGTGCAGCACTCTCCACCCACAGGGACCCTCTTCTGTACCCCAAAATCCACCTAGCACTTGCTGCAGGTTTACATCCCACTCTCAAATGACAATTTTTGCAGAGCAAGCTGGGACCCCTGAGGAACGGCACTGAAGCAAAAGATCCTCAGCTCCCCAGGTCATGGTTCATTCAACGCTGTGATGGAGGACCACCAAGAACTTAGGTGCAGCACACCCCTCCTGTGACACTTCAGTGGGCACACAGCCTCATCCTCCTTCCAAGCTGCAAGAGTTAGAGCTATTTAAAGAAACTGTATCACACATCCAGCAGGAAGGACTTGTCACCCTCCTCCCCTAGGAGCAGCAGACATCATTAATCAGGTCCTAACATCATCCTCTGCCTGGTGCTTTTATGTGCCTCTGATTCATTAGAATATTACTAAGATACATTAGCAGGGCAGTTTATAAGATTACATATAATGAGCACTGGTTAGAAGAAAGTGCATCATGAATTTAACAGAACAGTAAGAAAAAAGAGCAACAGTCCAATTATCTTCTCCCTATGCCAAGGTTCACATAAAGCCCTCTGTGAGGCCCACACTATAGCACAGTAGGGAACAGCACACTGGGCTAAAATTGTGTTATTCTTCTCTTTGTTGAGAAAGGAGGACTAACAATTTGGACTGGAAGGCATTTAACTATCTATTTGATTAGTCATTCAACAGAATGACAAGAGGTCACCAAAGCACCACTCAGCACAAATGCATATCTGACCTCACATCACATGCAAATGTGAAGTGCAATCCCTCCCTAAGCCTCTTCTCTCTCTCTCAAAGAGCTGGGTTTGATTCCAACAATCTGTTTCATCCTGTTTCTCTTAAGCTATTGGGTTTCCTGCATTTTAAAATCAAGCTTACAGCAAGAAGTTATGCAGGACGTGGAAGTTACGTGTGCAGTATTTATAAATAACTATTTTATACCCCCAATGTTACCTGTTTTATATTAGTATGCCCAAACACCAACAGTTAGAGCACAGCAACAAGGAAAATCATGGCAAAAATTAAGCTACTGCAGGAAAAAAAAGACAGAGAGCCTTTTTTATGGAGTAGAACAACCAATTACCTTCAGGTTTACACAATTCACTCATTCCTAGGTGAGCCAAGGATCAAAGAGGATCCTAAACCTCAGAAAAATGCTAGAAAAAGGAGCAGAGGTCGAGCAAGAGCCTGCCCTGAGTCTGTGGGTAGAGCAGACAGACTCCCACATCTGCAGCTACAGCTGCAGCAAGCCATAAATTAAATTAATCCATCTAGGCAGAAGCACAGATGGGAGAAACTTCATAGCGGGTATCTATAGCATGAGTAAATACACCCCTGCACACACATGTTCTGCAAGTTATTTTTCAAGGTACAAGATGTCCACAGGAACAAATGAACAAGGCTGGATTTGCCAGGCAGTTTTTCTGCATCACTGAAAATATATATGATGTCACTAGCTCCCCATGGGAAACAGTTGAAGAAACCACACAGGGACAGTGTGAGGCAGACATGGGGTGAACAGGAAACCTGCAGCTCACATAACTTCCCCACCAGCCACGTCCTGAGGATCCAACCCAGCACGAAGCACAGGAAGACAAGGAAGCTCTTCCCTATGGAGTTGCACTCCAGGCAGATTAGAGGAGTTTGGGGCATCCCCAGAGATCAGAGAGGCACAAATTGATGTGCAGCCAATGGGAACTCAAAATGAATTCTTCAGTTAGAGAACAAGGGAACCAGAGAGCTAACTCTGCAAAGGAAGTGAAAAGATCAGCTACCGATGTGATCTGGGTACTGCGGGAAGCTCACACTGAACACTAATTAAAGTTGGAACAACAGGCTGTTGGGACCGAAAGGATTTACACAGGTTCAGCATGAGAGTGCAGCTCAGTGACAATTTCTTATTTACACTGCAGTACCACTCAGTGGCCTCAAATAATGACCAAATCAGCATTGTGTTAGACACTGTCCAGCCACCCACACAGGCAAACTGCTTAGCCCAAAGTGCTTACAGCCTGGTGCCCTCGCTCAGGAAACCATGTGCACTCAAGCTATCCCAGAGAGCAAATACTCCAAGAGTTGAATCCTGTCCCAGTTAAGGCAGAAAAGCCGTCTGGAAAATGCCTGGCCTGAACAAATATTGCTGCAAATTCAGCTCTTTCCTGTGGCTGCCTTATGTCCAAAACTCAGGTCCTGCAAGTTCCCAGCCACTTGGTAACCTGGAAGGAAAATCCTTAGGATGTTTAGGATTAGTAAAATGTTCTTTAAAGTGACCAAACTGCAGTTGAGGTATTCAAAAGGAAACCATGCAGACAAGAAAAGTATTAAAATCCATTTAATAAATCCACATATATCCCCAAAAATACACCAAACCCAAAATATATCACTTCTTGAGGTTTGTCAAAATCTGGTCATGGAGTATCTCCTTTGAGCCCCGCAACAGGAGGAACAATGTTTATCAAACACACTATGTCTCCCCATAAACACAATTTTGTTAGAATTGCCACAGCTCTAACCTATAGGGTTTGTGATACTATTTACAGTCCTTGTTTTAAGAAAATGTTGTGAAGTTCTGATGGAGACAGTTTCTCAAGGCCCTCTTTCATCGAAGGACAGCTTTATCAATACCAAAGTATTTCCATATCTCAAGAGCTATCAAGTTTTTCCTTATGCCAATTTCTCCTCCAGTTTACAATGTTTGCTATAATCCACTATAAAAGAAAGGATAGAATTCAGTCAGATGGAGGGAACTAATTCCTCTCACCCTCCTGATTTCCAAGGCCAGAGCAAAACCACAGAGCACAAACACTCAAAGCAACCTCTAGAGAGAACAAGCCAGATGCAAACTGTCAGCCAGAACAGGGAAGAAAATGATAAATAATAAAAAAAGAAGGTCTTCAATCTGAGGCTCATAACAGAAAATGTTTTGCAACTTGAATTACAACTTACACTAGAACCCAAAGTTATAGTACTTTCTTAGTATTTGTACATATGCCTAAATGAAATCAGTAATTAAGCTTTAAGCTTACTGGATTTACTTTGTTATAGTATTCTACTTGGCAGAGTATTTTACAGCAGCAAGTTTACATAGCAGCTCATCCATAACCATGATTTACTTCACTTTCATTAGCTTAAAGACTAAAATCAGAAGACATTTAATTCTTCTAATTTAGTATTTATAGATTAAGGAAGAAGGTTCATGAATACTGCTAAAAGCCACTTCCATGCCAAAAAGTTCAACAAGTAAAACTTACTGCTGCCAAGGACATCACTTTTATCATGACTTCACAATTAACTACCACTGTGCTGTGTGACTGGAACTGTGATGAACCCTGTCAGGAGGAGAAAAATATCTACCTTTCCCCTTTTCAGGGAGGTATTCAGTGAGGTGCCAAGGAACTGAGAAGCAATTTGGCAAGGCTAAGACAGACTCCTGGTCCCATGACTTTAGCTGCTGTTACCAAAGCTATGGACTTCAAAGATGGATGGACGGATGGACGGATGGATGTCCAGCTGACTTGGAACATAGTGAAGAGGAAGAAGATCACATTAACAAAAGCAACAAGCAGATTAGATCACAGGCTGCTAATAAAGATCGGGAACTCAACAGCAGAGTACAGTTTCTCCAGCTCTTGTCCCTTTCTTGGAGAACAGAAATTAGCACCAGACCTTTCTGCTGAGCTCATGCAATGAACAATGTCTTATGCTAGCTCTCAACCAGGGAAAAAAACAGGTAAGTAAATAAAATAAAATGTTATCTCAGCTGTAGACAATTTTATTACTACTCTACTCCCCACAATTTTACTAAAAATACTGTCATTTGAAGAAATCCATTTATTCTGCCCTCAGCTATAAAAACAAATTCTGGTTTTTTGAGGACAACATAACTGTAACTTAAGCCTTTTCAAAACACGCCTCCACGAAAGCAGGCTCTCTCACACCAGTCAGATGAATGCAGGACTATTCAGGACGTTCTTTCAGCTAAAGCCAGGGAAACAGAAAGGTTGGTGGTGTTTATGGGTAGAATAAGTCACCTTTTTTTATGTCAGAGGAAATTAAAATCTTTAGTTTGCCAAAAGTTACTTCCCTTAAAGTATAGGATCACTTGTATTCATGGGTGATTTGATCACTTTCAGTAATCATCATATTTGAAAAAAGAAGTATTGATCTCCAAAGAGGAAAGCAAGAGTGGTGAAAATGTTCTTTCAAAGAGATTTAGCACCTTGTCCAGCAAAACAAAGTGGGTGTTTAAGAGAAGGTAGTTTTGTTTTCAGCTTCAGCCAAACTGCAAGGAGTTAGTTCCTGTCCTTGTCTGGAGGTAAAGCAGGCAAAGCAGGGAAGCTGCTATGTGTAAGACAGAACAGGCAAAAAATGGGCAAAAGTCAAGGGTCAGAAAGCATCTGAGAAGGTAAGCAGAAAGCAGGGTGTCGAAGCAGCAGGGACAGGAAGCCCATGCATGTGCAATTCCTCCTGAGTTCCTCCCTGTCAAATTAAGCCCATCTATCCTGAGCAGATCCTGAACTGCTGCAAGTCACAGCTTAGATCCACATTTCACCCCATGCCAGACCACCAGCAGTTCACACCTCACTCAGACCAGATCTGAGCAGATGTCTGTGGATGTGACTTGGGGATTCAGATAAAAATCCACCTAAGGGTGAGCTACTGCCGCCAGGAGCAAGCCCCTGACAGCTCCCCTCCCCACACCTCCAGCCCCCAGCCTCAGGCACAGCAGCAGCAGCCACTGCCAGAGCCAGACTGGCAGAAAACTCCACTCGCTTCTTTGTCAAGGAGAGGGCGAAGAAAAGGAAAACGAACATCGACAGCTCAGAGACAAAACCAGTGCTGCTGTGCTAGGAGGCTGAGAACCTGCAGCCAGCAAACAAGTAGACAGGGCCAAGGATTCCTGACAAGGAGGAGCAGATGCGGTGAAGGTTGCAGCATTCCTACCAAAACCAGCGTGTCTCTTGAGTGACACAAAGTCCTGACGATTTTCATTTATCAGCTGGAAATCAGGGGGCATGCTGCTACAAACTACAGGGTCCTCCTTATTGATGATAGTTAGCTGCAGAAACAGAGCGCCCGAGGATGCAGTACCATGAGACCAGAGGCTACACAAAATAGCCATCAGGAACAGTCTAACAGACCAAAGCTCTCCAGTCTTGGAGGGCAGGACTGGATGATCTCCTGAGATTCTTTTACATGAATGGATTGTTTATCTGTACGTGCATATATGTACACACACACGTATATATACACAAACACATACACATAAATTATTGATTTCAGGACAAGCAAAGATGGCATATATAGTTTCCTCAATACCGTTTCCAGCTCTCCGATCTTGGCTGGGAGGCAAATAGAAGTCCAAACCCCTTTCAAATGACCTACACCATAAAAAAGTCCCAGCAACACAAGACAGTGCCATGCATCCCATATGCACGGACTGCAGTCAACACTTTTGGTCCCTTACATAAGGTTTGAGTCCTGGATTCAGTAAGAAAAGAACAGACTTCCCCCTCAAACCAGAGGAAATCTTCCTAAGGTTAATCTGCTGGTTGTTAAGTAACTTAGGCCAGACACAGAAAGGAGCCCGATCACATGCAGGAGATTAGCACACTGCAGACATGAACACAATGGCCCAGGCAAAGGTGCCCAGGGGGACGTGTGTGCAAACCTCTGCTTACACCCTGTCGTGCCCAACGTGCTCTCAATGGGGCACTCAGTCGAGCAAAGTGGAGGTGAAGGGGGCAATGAATCCTGTTTTGCTTCCTGTCTCCCTCAGAAAACATGTCCACATGTCCCTTCCCCCCCCTCACTTCCCAGTGGCTCGGGCAGGGCCAGGGTGGTGTAGGGGATCTGACCTATAAACTTTCCTGAGGAAATGCCACTGAGATGGTATCATCAGATCCTTTGAGAACAGAGAATAGATAAAACCAAGCTCTGGGAGATAATTACCCATTTGTGCTAAGAACATACTTTCCTTGACAACAGCCAGACTTCTATTCTTAAACAAGTTGGCAATTCTTTTCCCTCAGAAAGGTTAACCTGCTATTACAAAAACAATTATGGAAAGTGCCTATTGAAAGCCCAGGATGACACAGATGAACACGGATTATTGTCCCGACTAACATCCAATGCTGTGAATTGTTGCAGTGGCCGAGCCTGCATTTCCCCTATGTTGCTGGGCTCTGCGATGCCAAGGCCCCTCTGTTCCTTCCTCCTGTCTCTTCTCCATCAACCTCTACCGAGTTCTGTCTCATCACCAAAGCCTCCTTGTCCCTGAAGGGAGGCATGGCAGCTACCGATGGCACAGAAGGCTGGCAGGCTGGAGCACAGCAGGGCTCAGATGTGGCTGTGGCCAACCTAGGCTGTGAGACAGGTAAGCCAGGCCGAGTATCCCTGACTGCTGCAGCTCTCCATCATTTCAAAGCAAGTTTTCACAGACGGTTCTGACACCAGCTGGCTCCCAGCACAATGCTGGCAAAAGCACGTCATAATTCTGCTCAGCCGTAAGAATTTTAAACCATGCTTAAGCATGCTTGCTAACCACACTTAAAAGATCTACCAAAGTGCAGCCAAAAATGACTGAAGCCCTCCAGTCAACCAAAGGGCACCCGGATAAGTAAGTAAATGAACAAGCATGCAGCCACAGACAATGAGAGCCTATCTGAACTATTTCAAAACCAAACAGCAGCATAAGCCATTTCAATGGGGTTTGTAAGTCAGCACACAGGACTACCATGTTTACAGGGATGAAAACTCAAGCACTGATCCACTTCTGAGGACTAGCAGGGACCTCTCACAGGAAGATTGGTGGGGAAAAGAAGGAAAAAACTGATTAGTAACAAGACCTGACATTTGCTCAAGGCAGGAGAGGAAGTCTGGTATTTTCCAGAGCAGTAACTGGGAGAACAATGGGACATGTGTTGATACCACAGGACCATCAGCAACCTTGCCAGCAGCAATGCCAGAGCACAGGACACAAGGGCCTAGGGACTAGCAGGTTGGTACCCAGACACAAACTGTGTGTGCCTGCTTTGAGCTAACCACCTTCCTGGGCTTCTGCCACCCTTCAGGGCACCCCAAAATCTCCACCAGCTTCATCCTTAAGGGCCTGGATCAAAGAGGCTTCTCCATGGCAGGAGGGGACAAGTCATGTTCCCCAGCAAGAGCACAGCAGGAAGGGTGGGAAACCAAAAGAACCACCTGCTGCAGCCCTCACTCAGGCAGCCCCCAAAACCTCACTGCCTCTGAAACGGTACCACACCAGCAATGACATTTTTGCAGCATCAACAGTAAGAAGGACTAAATGGTACTCAATGGTACTTCAAAGGTAATAAATTAGAAAAAAAAAAAAGAGGAAAAAGAAGCAGCCAGTGATTTTCAGAAGACATTCCAAAAAGACAAGTTTCTTTGAGCCTTCCCAAAAACTGAAGGCATGTGAATAGTCACACTTGTCACACCTAAGAGTTTGAGCTGCAGGCCCCACACTCCTGGGGAATTAATTTAGAAACTACAGGAGAGATTCAAAGACTTCTTGCCCACATACATGAAATAACCATTCCTTCAGCCTGTGTCCTCAACACCCCTCCAAACCCAGGGATTTTGATCTGGCATAAATGCACTCTAAACACACAAGGGCAGCAATCAAAAGAGCACATTTAATGCAATTTACCCTTAATGAAAGCCAAGGCTTCCCTAATGCTGGCTTGGAGCAGTCAAGAGGAAGAGAAGCCACAGGTTACTCCTATCCCTCAGGGTTCAGCCCCAAACAGAATCCCCTCTCCAGGGCTTCTCTGAACACAGGTAAAATGCCAACAGCTCCACAGTGCTGCATCATGGGGACAACAGATGGAGGGTGGGGGAAAGAAAGGATCACCAGGGGCTACTTCAAGCCTCCCACAGAGAGCCAGGAACCAAACAGTGACACTTTCAGTAACAACTACAGGTCACCAAGGGACAATAACATGTAATATTGCACTTGTAACAACCGGCAATGTCAATGCTAATGAATAGAGAATTTTCTCTTCTGATGCTACCCTTATAAAATATCCAGGGTCAATAGCCTCGTTTCTTTCCCCCAAACATAAACCTTCCTGTAAGAACCAAGAGCACTGAAAGCCTAAGTTGCAAGAAGTTCTGACTAAACTTTAGTATTAAAAGCTGTGAAAAGGGCCTGTTATCTTCGTAACCCATGGCAGGCTTAACCTGTTGTGAGAATCTGCAGTGCTGCAAGCTCAGGACCTCCCTGAAGCCCAGCCACCCAGAGAAAATGGATGTGCTGAGCAAAACAACAACACTCCATGAGGGAGCAGAGCTGTAAGCCGCACTTGTACCTGAAATAGTGCTACATTTTAAAGGCCAGGAAAACTTGTAGGCCAGAGCTGGGAGTGGCTGGATCTTGTGTTTGAATAAAGAAACAGTAGCTAGGAGCTTTACATAATATCTGGTTAATTATGCAACACAGGAAAGGCTAATCAGTGATGTCTACTCATTTCTTCCTTAAAACATAGGCACGTTGTGTCCTAAACTACTCCGTAAAGAATTTAAAACAAAAACCAAAACCCAAAAGCCCATGCATAACCTAAAAAAGTATTTTCACAGCTTTTTGAAGCTGCTGTAAGGTGTGGATCACCAGCCTGAGATCGGTGATGGCAAGAATTTTCCCTCCCTTCACATTTGTATTGTTCCTGGCCTCCAAGAGTTCAAAAGCTACAGGTAACTCCAAGATACCCACCCCCACATTTCTTTCTTGATGCCTGCACAAAACAAAAGACCATAACTAAACAACTGAGGAGTTGTATTTCATGCCCTTTTCCTTTCATCAGATAAATGTAGGTCAAAAATGCGCAATGGTCCAGCTCTCTCCATAAAGATAAATGATGGAGCTCAGGGAATTAATACCTGCTGCACTTCTGAAACGGCCATGCAACTTTAAATCTCTTAACATACTTCTGATAAGTTTAAAATGTTGAAGTGAGTTCAGGGTTGAATAGGCCTAGCCATCTCACTTAAAACATTGGGCAACTGAGACTTAAAAGTGAGCCTGAAAAACAGAAGTAGTAGGAAAAGGTAAAAATACAGGGGCAGCAGTCAAGCCTCAGATCCCAAGGGTGGCTTTTCACCCCCTTTCCCTACAGCCAGTACAAGGTGGTCAGAAAAATGGCCAATAAAATGAAAAGCCAGTTGAGAGGATTTGTAACATGAAACCACCAGGCACAATACTGAAAATTTTCCTGACTGAGAGGGAAGGGAAAAAAAAATTAAAAACCCCAAAACTGCCCAACCCTCTCTAGAGAGCTCATTAAAGACAGACGGTTCATTCAGAGGGTGGGCAGGAGCATGCTCCTCAAACTTGGGCACCAGCACCGATTGCCTACATATCTGCTGGCAGAGGTAGATCCTCATAGGCAAAAAAGAGGGACTGTGACCAGGAGTGACATACAACACCCTGCTGGGACAGAACACCCAGCAGACACCATCCTCTGAGCACATCTGGACCTGGGGAGATGGACAAGAAGGAGAACGATGGTGCAGCCCACAAATGACTTTTGCATTTAGGTTTCCTGGACCGGTATCAGCAATTTGTCGTAAAAGGAAAGAAAAGCCCTAACCGAACCATCAGCTACACTCATTAAAACCCTAAAGACACCTGGAGAACTGCCCTTTCTGCAGCATTAAGTCATTGGCAAGTTCGTCTTAACCGGGAGATGGAGATTTCCCTCTCCACTCTCCCCCTTCCTCTGCTCACCCTGAATTTAACTACAGGAGGGAAAACTGGATCATGTTTAACAAAAAAAAAATCATGCGAGGGCCTGCAGCAGGGTGGGAGGGTGGAGATGGCAGGGAGGGGGGACTGTAGAGATAAGTCAGCGTTTTGCTTTGCACATGTCTTGTCGCTATTTATCCCCTCGCTGCCATCACGTGAGCCTGCACACAGAACAAAGGCTCTTTGCTCAACCATCCACAAGGAGCCCTTTAAGCACTTCAGTGCAGCCCAAGACTATCCGTCCAATTAGCCTTTAAACCGGGCCACTAAAATAAATAAAGAAAACCCTTTTATGCAACAATGCTACCCCTTCACCACAGAAAGTGGCATTGCTGGGGTATATACAGCCCCCACCCACAAAGAGAGAAAATTCCTAAATTTAGGCATGTTTTCTGCCCCCCTTGTATCCATCAACAGATCAAGCTCTTCATTTAATGGTGTTCGTCTAACTTGCTGATTTAAAGGATGAAATCACTCTTGCACAGTACCTTAAAGAGGACAGTTATTTCAAACCCCCATTCCAGAGGAAGCAGTATAAAACAAACTATTCCTCCTTATTTCCAACGCGAACTAGAAGCAATGCCACGAACAACAAATGCAACTTCAGCTCAGAGTTCACTCCTGACAGAGACCCAGCAGATTTGTGCCCAAGGATCAATTCAAGGCTCGAATCCTTCTGGCTCAGAACGCAGCGGCCTGACTGCGCATGTGTGTGTGTCTGTCCGTGTGTCCGTGCATCCATGCATGCCTGTGTGCTAGCAAGCCCTGTGGCACAACAGGGTGGCCTGCAGAGGAGCAGACCTACTCCCGAGCACTCAGTCCTGCAGGATGTTCCAGCAAACCCTACCTCCCTTGAGCCAAGTCACCTGATTTCAGCACCTCGGAATGAGTCAAAATGTGCAGAATCAGGCTCCACAGCAGAAAATCAGCTCCCCTGCTCAAACCACAGCAATCCTCGCCTGCCAGTTCTTTTTAATCGCTAGACTGACAGCCATGTGGTAAAGTCGACAGCGCCAAGTACTTGTCATTTCATCGGTGCTGCCAATTCCCATCTTGCTGAGACAATGACACATCAAAAATAGCTTTCATCTGTTTATATACTGCATGCTCGGCAAACTATGTCACCAACTGCTGGTGTGGAAAAAAAAACCAACTTTTTTTTTAATCAACGCCATCCTGGAAAAAGAATAAGATTACGCACTCTCTGAAAAATACAAAAAATGTATTCCATATCTTGGGAAACCTTCAGTGCATGCCATATTTCATTGCAGATTACTGTATCTTGGAAATATTTATTAGAGTAAATCATAATTCTCACTCTTTACTAACGAAGAGCAAAGAAGTAATAACCCAAACCTTTTTTTCTGCAAAATGTTGGTTTCTGAAGCTGCTGAAAATATTGAGATAGAAGCAAATAGCCAAAAGTATTCTTCCTAACTAAAAACTGAAACCTTTTGCATGCCAAACAGATGCCAAAAACAACATACACAAAATTTCAGTCTTTCTTCACAGTTTCATTGGTCTCCCTGAAAGACATATGCAGCATGAGTCACATCCTTTTGTTCCTGTCTTCCTGGGCTATTCAAATTTGCTCCACCACTTCTTGGTGGACACCAGTTCTAGAAAAAACTTTGCTCCCTACTGATCTGATGAACACCTGAGTTCATTAGAATATACCATGCATACATAAGAATGTGTCTTATGTCTTTACATGTGTCTTTTTTCTTTCTTCTTCCCTACTTCCACAAAGGGTAAGAACAGTTTGAAGTATCAAATTCCATACCCAAAAACTTGAAAGGACACCAACAAGGAAATCCATACACTTAAAATATAGGCTGGAGAGCCAAATTAGAAAATTACATCAGATAAACCCTACAGCTGAGAAACTTTATCCAACAAACACTACATGGCAAGCAACACTTAAAACTTGCTTTGATTCTTCATAAAACTCATCCTGTACTTTGTTGAGAAGTGTGAAAGAAACTGCAGAAATCCAGGAACAAGAGCTCTTTCACAGCTAAAAAGAACACTCTTAAAGCTGAAATAACTTATTTACTTAAGACCTAAATTTACTGTTAACGAACTAATTTTCATCTCAAGTGCTCTTCTTCTAACAGCAGAACACATGAGAGTGTTTCAGCAAAAATGGGATTCATAGCAGTTTTGGAAAGGAGTCCTAGTTGGGATTGCAGGAGACAGTAAGACTCAGGTCTGACTTAGGGAGTCCTCATGACAGCCTAATAAATCAGAAAAACATATTTTTCCAACTTGTAGATTAAAACAAATACCAATTTGGTGATAGCATGCTTTTGAGCAGCTGTGCTTCCAAAGAAAAATTATTGTTTACACTAGCCTGATACTTTAATAGATGGACACACACAGATCATTAATTATGTCTGGCAGATGGAAGTGGGCTGCAAATCCATGCAACACAACTCACAGGTCATCAAGCTGCTGAGGGGTAGCTGTAACTTTGCTATCTTGAAATGAGGGGAGAAGAATGGCAGGAAAGATGAGGCTGTGCCAGCTGCAGACAGCTCTTGAGTGCTCCTCCCCAGGCAGAGACATCTGCCCTGAAGAGTCACACCATGGTGCTTCTACCACTGTTTATTGAATAGCAAGTTCTACCAGTACTTTTTCACACAGCCAGACTCCTTCCCACGGGATGCCACTGAAGCCAAAGGTGGAAACATGGTTTATACCGTAAGGGTTATTAAGCATGGATGAACTGGATGCAACCTCAGTCAAAAAAAAAAAAACCAAAAACCAAGCACCCACAGCAAATCCCCAGCATCAGCTGCCAAGAGTTGGTAATATGGGAAGTCTCTCTTTTTTGTCTGTATATGTATTTTTAATCCTTTCCTCTATCACTGACAAGTACTAAAGACAGCAGCCTAGGCAGTACAGATCTGCAGCCTGATCCCACATGGAAGCTCTTAGGCTTTCCCAAATACACTTAGATTTTTGTGTAGAAAAAGCTTAAGTTCTTGGAAATAGGCTTTTACATCAAGAGTGGCAGCCCACTGACATCTTAAATAGGACTCAGCCCTAAGTGCAGCTGAGAAGGTGTAATGCTGACATAAAGCAACTAAGCAAAAGAGAAAGTCCCTGTTTTCTCTTTATCAGGATTTAATATCAAGTTGGCTAAGTGAAGCTGTACAGCTTTATGGAAAAAGCAAAGGTTTTTTACCCTTACTCCACTCCTCTTTTCAGATATTTTCTTCCTTATGAAGAAGCAGCAGGTAAATTAAAACAGTCCTCCATGCCCCTCAGGACCAGCCAGCCTGCCAGCTTCCGGGAGCAGAGCTCAACTCGGAGCTTGGAAAAGTGCTTTTGAAACACTGCTCTGAAAGCAAAAGCTCTCATCCGAGGAGGTGGTGATGTGGAAGCAGATATTGATAAACACAGATATTAGCTGTTGCTCTGTTCTTGCAGCCCAAATCAAACAAGTGGAAATAGGAGAGAATTATGTATGCATTAAGATTAAATTCATACTTTAAAATACCATTAGTGAAAGACTGGTAAGAGATCAAATGCAATGCACTCCCCGTAATTGCTGAAGTCCTTTGGGGTTTGTTTTCTTTTTTTTTTTAAGTAAACGTATTCCGTAAGAGGAAAGATATTCACATATGGTTAAATTTTAATTTGGTTAGTTATATAAACTACATGCCACTATAAAAATTCTCACCAGTAGTTTCAATTCCATAATCACAAGCTGTTATTCACTTTTCGTGATTACACGTTCTGCCCGCTCAGAAGTTTGTCCTTCCACTTCAAGCATGGGTTAAGCAACTAACAGATGCATTGAAATCAGACTGTAAAAGAACTTAGTGAACTTTCCACGTACAATATATACTAAAATTACGCCTCACTTTGTCGTCATACTTCATCAACTTGTCATCACCTTCATCGTGTACCCAAAGGTAACATTGTTCAAAACCACGATAGGGCACAAGAACATTGCATAAAAAAAGACAAAGTAAATTATCTCTCAGTTTAATATTCCTTAATGTCTCCAAGAAAAAGATAGTATATTTTTATATAAAAACGCAAAGCAAAGCTTCTATAGAAAAAAATTCCCCATTAAAACTGATCTTAAAATGCCATGCAGCAATCACTCAAAATGCAGTCTTACTATAAAAACACAAAGCATGCTCTTAGCATAAAAATAAAAATCATCATGAGATGGGGTTTTATTCCAAATTTAAAATTAATTAAAATTTATTATATGCAAGTGTTGGATGGGGCTGAGTATATGACTCAGTCCTCATGTCACCTTCAATCACAGTGATGAATCTGCTCTTCAAGACTAAGTCTGAGAGCTATGGGTAAAACAATTTATTACTGTTAGCTCTAATTAATCCAAACCCAACTGTTTCTAGTTCTTCAGTACACAGAATAAACTAGATACAGGCTTCTCCCATGCATCCAATAAAAACAGGAAAGTCTTCAAATCTAGGGTTACAAAAATGTAATGAATAAATTTAAATAATTTGCCCCTTTAGGCCCCTAATCAATGGAATTATTTGTGAATGTAAATCTGAGAGCACGTCTGTATTTTCTTCATTATCAAAGCCCTAGAACATCCATCCAAAACTAAAGATAACTCCTCATTCAGCAGCCTCCTACATACACCAGAAAAAGGCATGTTTCCAAGCAATCAAGGTGAACAAGCATCAGGAGCAGAAATCTAAGTGAGAAGGAATAAGAGACCAAAATTGCCACTTCTTAACAAAGATTATAGCATTTTCTCAGTAGTGCTTTCCACAGTAATGTGCTTCCAAGGAGGGGTTAACATGTGCATGTAATTCCCAAGAATACAGGCTAGGATAAAAATATTTACTTTTAGGCTACAAAGGCAACCCAAATAATACTGACAGCCTCAACCTCGTGGCAATCAGCCTAGCTTAAAGCATTGTAAATAATCTCCAAGGAGAGCGATAACATACAGTCATCCCAGGCAGGAACTGTGAACAGGGTTCAGGGGACAAAGACTACCTACGTTAAGAACAGGCATCTCCGAAAGAGTGGTTTCCCACTCCATCCAACATACATGGACACATGACCTGTAACACTCTGCTCAACCCCAGAGCTGGAATTCTGATCTCACTAAATGTGGGGATTATTTGGCATTTGGCCAGTATGGTCCAAAGCAGAGCTGAACAGCAGATGCATATCTACCCTCCAGAGCAAGATTAGCCTAAGGAATCATTATTTCTAAAAGACAAAAAGAAGCGTATGACAGCTATGCTGTGAAAAAACAATACTTTTCAATCACTGAAAAATGAAAAATCCCCACCATTCTCTACCTAAGCCTATAGCAGAAACCTTTTTCTTTGTGCTGAAGTTATCCAGTTCTCAGACCCAAATTTTGGACCAGCTGGGACTATTCTTTTATCCACACAAGCTTCCATTCAGTTTTCCTACAAACTGACGTTACAATGAAGTGCCACCATGCTCCACTTGCCCATGTTTTAGACTCCACAGAGAAAAGGTGCAGAAAGAGAGCTGCTGCAAGAATAACTGCACACCTGATTCCCAACTTCTGAGCAAAGAAATCCAACACACTAACTTCGGTTTTGTGTATTTTTGTGGGGTGGAAGATAATTTCTCATTTCCACCAATGTTACCAAAACACACTTACTCAAAGACCCAAGGAAGAAGAGCTCTGGCTGGTGAGACAGTGCTAGCTGAAGGTCCTCCTTACTCCAGGTGTCTGCTACCCATTCCTGCCTCTGCAGGCAAATTCACCCACTGAAATTCACCTACTTGCATTCTGCCTGCTCTAAATTACAGTGGCATCAGAGCTCCAGCTACCTCTGTCCACAGCTGTGTGATACTAGAACTGTGGGGCAGGCACACCTTCCCCTCTTTCTGGCTGCCACCAAGGATGTACTTCCAGCAGCACACCACCCACCCCCATAGCTCACCTGCAAATACTCGAGGAGATGCCTGGCCATACCCCCACAGTTCAGTTTACTTGTGTATCATAAGTGAATTGAAAAGGCAAGCACAAATGCTAGCTCAGTTAGTTTCTTTGCCAAAAAGTTGAGCTCAAGAATTCAGTCAGGAGTCCAAAGGTCTTTATCCTAGAACCCTGAATCATCCATCACAGCTGAGTACTAGCAACTGAACATACCAGCAAGTATTTTTTGCAAGCTGAATATGGGAAGCATATTAATTTTCCTAGCAAAACAGAGGATACTGGCCACATGACCCCTCTTCACGTGATTAATCAAAGCATGTTTGAATTTAAATAAAACTACAGCAGAAATCCCTTGAGTCATTCAAATCTCACCATAAACGCTAATTCTGGTTTGCTGCAGGCAAAGCATGCAAATATCCTTGAAGAATCATAACAAGCAAGCAAAGAAAAGGTTGGTTAAAAATCCAATGCCATCTGTACTCCTTTACAGCTGGACAGGACTTGAAAAATTGGAGGGTCACAGTTATGCCAGACTTGCTTTTCTACTGTCTTTTCAATCACCTTTCCTCACAGAAAAATTACTTTATGCTAGCAGGCTTGGGGTTTCTTTGTTTTTCAACCTGCAACATGGCTACAGCAGTTCTTCATGTACAAGACATCTCATCATTTGCTCTCCTTCTGAATTCTGTGAGCAAGCAGACCTTGACAGAGATCTATTAACACGCACATGATTCATGGCACCAGTCAGAAAGCAGAGAAAAGCCATCATTAAGAATGATAAAGGAGACAAGCTGAGGGGATATTCCCTTAAATAAAGGGATTCGTCTAGGAGGTGCTTTATTAATACAATATATAATGCAGAATACCTAACTGAAAAACAAAAAAGGCAAAAAAGAACAGCAAACTGTGGAATTTGGGGGGAAATCAATTTCTAAGACTCACTGCTAGCCAATATAAACGATGTTGCTTCAGAGCAGTTGTTCTTCTTTTGGTTTTTGTTGGTAACTGAAGGCTTGTGTTAGCACTTTTTTCAGAGAAACCCATGAAGCATCTAATTGAACACAGGGAGAGGTTTTTCTGTGTACAGGGATGCCTGGTGCTTTGAAGCAGGCTGCACATTAACAAGCATCCCAGAGCATGCACAGGCTTCGCTCCCTTGACTGGGGTGGGGCTTCCTCTGGGTGTGCTTGAAAAGCAGGGGGAAAGCAGGTACCAGGGAGAAGAATGATTGAGCAGACAGGCCTTTGCATCCTGCAGCCAGGCTGCGTGAGGGGCAGCTGCTTGCTGCCCTTCTTGGCTCTGCTTCTAACTGCAAACCCAAACAGCAATGACAGCAGCAGGCCACTATTTTTAATTACACAGCTGGGATCATCTGCTCCCTGAAGAACTCTTTAATTGCTCTTTGCTTGACAACCTCAGCCCTGCTTTCACAGCAACCAGGTCTTGAGTGCCTCACCACAACAGCCCTGAGCTCCCTGAAACACAAGCACATCATTTTTGGAGCCTTTTACTCAGGTTCTTTCTTTCCAGAATCAAGGAAGTCTAGACATGTAAGGACTGAGTAAGTCATAGGAGGCACACGCACACATTAAAAAAAAAAAAAAACCCAGAGCATAAATATGAACACTTTCTACCCAAATATTTCACTACTAATCCACATTAATATGGCAATTAGAGGGACAGAGAAGCTTCACAACAACAGTACAAGCTGCACCATGTGCTTCAATTCCAGAGCACCTGTTCTGCTGGGTCACACACCTGGTACTACCAGGGCCCCATCTGTGCACCTTGTGGCTTACAGGGAGCACAAGGAAAGCACTCGATGAGGGACTTCTGAGACCCCCTACCTGGTGTTCCCAGGCCCTTACAGAAACAGAAAACAGCTAACTGACTCCTGCCTACCTGTGGGAGAAGATAAGGGACTGTACCTGAGAAAGCACTGAAACATTTTAAAAACTAATACTTTCACCTTAGCACGCTCCCTATGAAAACCCAAAGTGCAGGTGCCTACAGAATGAAAGGTATTTCAAAGAGGATTCCTTCTGGGCAGTCCCAGGAATGGGAGACCGCCCATCCTGCAAGGTAACCCAGTATCAGGGAGGTGACAGAGTGGCAGTCACCTGACCCTGCACCCTCACACTGCCAGAAAGGTAGCCCAGACTTCCAGGGCAGGTCAGAAAACTCGCCACTCTCCCCTACAAATGGCCATTCCTCCAAAGCCTGCGAAACCACCAAGCTAATCCTCCACGCCAGGTAGCACTGGTAAAGCACTCATAGGAAAATGAAGTGCCAAGGAAGAAAAGTATTTGGCAAACACTGCTTCAGTTTACATCAAAGTAAGTTGATAAACCTTACGAAATTAACTTTGTTTTTTGTTCCATTAAAACACCCACTCACACATTCATGGAACAATTCATGAATATCATTCTTCCCTTTCCCTCTGCCCCCAGCCCTTTTCCACTAGCTCTGGAGGTAGTAAATTAAATATTAAGAAAGTTTCCGCTGTAAGTTTCGGTTTCTGACTTCATTTAAGACTTCATCACGCTCCAGCTATTTCAAAAATCCCCAGCCAGTCCAGAGCTGCAAATGACACCCATCCATAATGGGAAAATTAAGTGCTTAAAATTAAATACCTCTCACTTAAGGCAATGAAAATATGAAGTCCAGTCACAAAGTGCTTGGCATGTTCTCTCTCACTCTATGTTTCTATAGCTTCTTGCTTTGAATGAACCTTGGGGAGAAATGGTGCTTATTAGCATTCTCTGCTCTGAACATTCATTATTCCCAAACCATCACCTAAGTATGCACCCACTCCACTGCAAGAGCTTTCCTCTGTTACATGAAGACTATGAATCTGAATCAGGTACTCCCTGGTCCACCCTGCTGTCTAGTATGTTACTGGGGACATGAGAACAACCCAACAGTCTCAACTTTGATCTCCCTCATCATCTTGAAGAGCTGCCAAGTCTCCTTCAAAACATGGCTGCACACAAGCTGGGGAACGGATATTCCTGCTTAGAAAATCACTTTAAGCTGCACCTTCAGGGAACACAAGGCTGTACGGCCCTATCAAAATGGAAGTCTGCATCTCAGTCATGCAAGAATAGAGGGAATACAGTCTACATGTATGGTACAGACAGATGTTTTCATACATATCTATGTAGAGACGTATGTCTATAAAATATAGAGAGGCACACGTGTACACCCCATACCTGGTTGGGAAAGGAAGCATAAAGGCATCTTGCCCCACTGCTGCAAGCAGAAGCAGTGCAGGTTTACACAGACATATTTTCTCCAACCTACCACAAGAATATTAACACATAAATCGCAAGACCAAAAATACTAATGAGTACAAAAGCCATGTAATCATTTTCCCAGATTAAATCCATCTGTCCAACAGAATCCATCTGTCCAAGGAGCTTATTAAGGCTGGAATAAGTCTTTTATTAGTCGGGTTACTAGGATCCAAGCCTTATCTCTGTCACCTTCAAGTCCTCCCAGGCTGCCAGCCGGTGTGCAGATCTAGCTGCCTCGCACACAATGAGGTTTTGCCATGGCTCCTGCTGCAGCATGGTGTTCCTGGCACCTCCCAGCTCCAGGGAGGAAAACTGGGGAAGCAGAGAGTCCCTTTTCCCTCCTCTTTCTTGCCCTGCTTAATTGAGTTTAGGAGTTTGATGTTCAAATGGCAAAAGCAATGCTCTGAATGACTCTTCTCACCCATAGAAAACAGGAAGAACTCCAGTGCAAGCTCCCAAACCTTGACAGAGCTCAAGCTTTCAGCCGTGGCACAATCCCACCTCTGTGCCCCGCTAGCTATGAAGGGAGTCACTCAAACCCAAACCTGGGCAAAAAGAAGGTGAGTAATGTCTTCATAAGCCTGCAAGGGCACAGTCCCAGCAGCCAGCCTTGCCTCCTTGCCTGAGCACAGCAAAGCAGGAGGCGAACAGTGCCTCATCAGTCTCCCCGGGTGCTATTCAGAAGCAGGCAGGCGCCTGGAAAGCCAAGAGACTGCTAAAGTTCAGCTTTGTTCACTGCTTGGCATGGCCCAGAGCAGCAGCCCAGGGAACCTGGCACTGGGAGCATTTATAGGAGAAGGGGCTCCCAAAAATGGAAAGGAGAGGAGGAGTGGCTAAACAGAGACACATTCCCACCACAGATGCCAAAAAAGAAAGGAAATGACCAGACAGATTAAAAAAAAAAAATAGCTCAAAGCAATTTATGCGAGGTTACACCAGGCAAGAAAAAAAGGGCATAGATCAGTTTAATCTGGAAGGGAAACTGCAGCAAAAGCACCTACCACATCAGGTTTTGTTTTTTATTTTCAGCCTTGTTTATATAAAAGACATCCATCAACAATATGTTACAATTATTATACAAGGCACAACTCTTGCTCCTTTTCAGATATACATTGTGTGTTTATTTATTCTTTTCAATCACTACAGGAACTTATTCCTGTGTTTTATAAACTCTCAATAAAATAAATATATGTTTACAGGCTGACAAAGTACCAGTTGACACACTGCAGCAGACAAGAAACAGGGGTAAGGAAGAATTAAGTCAAAACATCCCAACACAGTGCCATATCCATGTTTACTGCTCATGACCTCTTCTACAGGAGGCCCAAGTCCACAAACTCACTGCCACATGAGCCAGGACACCAAGCAGAAGCCACCACCATAATTCCTGTACTTTAAAGACAAACTATGTAACAAAAATACACATTCTGTTGAAAAGAGGAGGACGATAAAATTGCTTCCAACCTCTGTGGCAGTACCTCTAAGTCATTACAAGAGTAGATCATTAAGACAGCATAGATGGGGAGGATCTATACAACCAAAGGAAGCTCTGAACACAGCCTGTTTTCCATACTTCAGTGAGTGCAAATCCTTAAAACAAGATCTCTAGATCAGAGGCAGCCGTAGAACTTCTCTTTTACCCCCAGATCACTCACCCTCCTTTGCATTTGGAAACACGGGATGAAATGGACTGCATCCAGCATAACCATGCATACCAACTGTGAGTGAGCATGTGCACACTGGAGAAAAGAAGGAGGGAAGAGCCTGTATCTCTCTCCTCATCAGGGCTGGGGCAGGCATGTTGGAAAAGCTCTCTGTGAAACTCCACCGCGAATCAGCATAGGTGAAAAGCCAGTATGGCGCAACATTGTACATAACCTATTTCACCCATTTGACTGGGCTTATTTTAGCACAGTGATATGAGCTGTAGAAGAGTTGTTTGTTTTCACACATGTATGTAACCGCACCTTCTCACCCTCCTAATTAAGAAGAAGAAACACAGATTTTCCTTCCATGATTTATGTCACCAAAACAACTTATTTCTCAAAAATCTAGATAGAAAATATCAGTATGAGATAGCCAAAATATCATATGCTAAACCATTTCAAAACCAAAAAGGACTGATGGCTCTGCATTTTATACCAGAACATACAATTTTCATTCTGACATTTCCTACCTCCCAAGAGGAAATAAACGCAGATAATAGGCAGTGAAATGTGCTGAGAGAAATAATCATCAGTGAGCATAACCTATTAAAAAATTAATTTGTTTCTATAATTTCCACACTAATCTGCCCTGATACCTTAGGAATCAGTAAGAGAATTACTGCCTGTACTTGCTAGAAGAGGGGCTTTTTATGGGGCCCCTAATTTTTGAAAATTAAACAAACGTAACGCTGTGTCTACAGAACATACAGTTTCATGTACAAATAGCTTCTCATCTTCTAAGCAAGGGAAAGTAGTTTCCTCCAAATGACTATGCTCTTCTAGCTTTTGGTTATGCTGTTTAAACTGAGTCAAGCATATCTTATGCTTTGGAGGACATGCCCCTTTCTGCATCTCGTAAAACAGCATTTTGCATTTGTACATGATATACCTTCAGGCCTCCCTCTGAAGTCATTCCCTCATTGCCCCCAAATTTATGTGTACAGAGAGTCCGCACCAGGATGACAAAGCTCCAATTACATTTAATCTGCACTGAAGAGAGAAAGGGAGGAGAGAAAATGAAGAGGAGAGACAAGAGAGAAAAAACAGAAGGAGAATTGGGCGAGAAGAGAGAGAGGAAAGAACAAGAAAGAAAGAAGAAAGCAGAAAGAATTTAAGCCCGATCTTTGAACAGGGACTTTTTACTCTAGCCTTACTAAGGGCTTGTCTACATGGGAAAGTCAGGGCAAAGGAAGTGGCAGTGTGAATTTTCAGCACACTTTCTTTCAGCAGACTAAATCAACCTGCCCAACAGGCGCTCTTAGTGCACACTCAGCATCCACAGGGGGAGTTAGTGCAGAGCAGCTAGCGTGCTGTAAATTCACACCCTAGCTTACTGCGCACTAACTTCCCCATGTAGACAAGCACTAAGCTGCTGAAGCCTTCATTTGCCTAAACACATCTTTTTTTTTTCCCTCCTCTCAGTGGACTAGTTCTGGAAAACTCAGGCCATCACTATTCTAAAGTGAAAAAAAAAAGTAGTCAAATGATTATTCTTCCAGTAAAGCAAATTACAAGCATACATGAAAAGTGCTCGAAATGATCCACAGGCTGATTTATTTTCCCTGGGCCTAATCCAAGACCCAGAATCCATGCAGATGAAAGCCCCCAGCACAAATAGCACCAATAAGAGCTCACAGGCCAAAGTATTGGGTTTGGGTGCAAGGTACTGATAGCCAGAGAGTACTATAGGGGTTTCTTCTCTGAGAAGCTGCCAGAAGCTTCCCCTGTCTGACAGGGCCAACACCAGTCAGCTCCATGAACAGAGCTACTGCTGGCCTTCAAACCCTGATGCCACTGTCTCAGAAGCTGCCCATACCAAGCAGGGACTTTTCCCACCTTAGTCCCCTCCTGCTTTTGGGTCCAAACTCATTCCACCTTGTTTGCAGTCCCACTGGGGGGACCGCAGGCACCTCACAGCAGTGACAGATTAACCAGGTATCATCATTCTCAAGGAAAGCAAAGCAGCTTAGCAAGCCACAGCTCTGTCCTCTTGTCTCTCACTGTTTCCAGCCACACAGATTTCTCTAAAGTGATCAGACTTCAGACTCCTGAACTGCTCCCAGCACTTGTTTACCCCTAAGACAATTGCAAGGTCAGTATTGCACAGGAAGAGACAGAAAATCTCTCCTGACTCACAACTCTGATTTCACACGGTTTTTACTTTTTGTGCCTTACTTTTACCTTCATATTGAGGAGAAGAATAAGTAAAAACACAAGGTGTGATTGAAGGTGTGTAAGACTCAGGAGCTGGATGATCTGTATTCTGAACAGAAAGTAGATGGTGCCATTGTTGACCTCCCACACCATCAAGAATCACATCTCTCATTTACTATTGGTGGAATAGAGCTAGAGCAGGGACTATAAAAACTATAGGACAGATGTAGCCCTACACAGAGTTTTCTTCATCTTAAGGATCACTGCCAAGGTCTCAGTCCCATCAGGACACCACCTTCAAGGAGAACACCACCAGGGAAAGGACACCAGTGAAGAGCTGAAAGTACCACAGGTGAGAGTTGGTTAGACTGCCACCTCTTAAGCCTTAAAAAACTTTCCTTCAAACCAAACCAACACAAACAAGGAAGTCAGTCGGTTGATTTCACGTTTACCTCTCCATTGAAAGTTCAGTGATTTTTAGGGTGCGAACTGGAAAGGCAGGAAAGGCAGGAAAACTAATTCCTCTGAATAAGATTTAAAAAAAAAAAAAAAAAAAAAAACACAAACCCAGAGACAAGTGATAAACTCCATGTTTTTCACACAGCTCTGCTGCCTTCTCCCTGCAATACTCTGAGCTCTAAATGACCTGCAAATTAACCAAAACATGAAACCTGACTCCATGCCCTTGCTCTGCACAATACAATCAGCCTGCCAGAGAGTCCAACCATGACAAAAAGGTTTCAAGGAAAGTTATTTAAATATATTACTGCCTGTCAACATTAGATTTTCTACAAACACTGCACTAAACACAGCAGTCCCTTTTAAACTGGGTGGGAAAGACTACCCAAGGAGGAGAAAAACTCCAAGAAAAAGCAACAGTCAGGGAAAACAAAGTATGGCAAAGTGACTTCCAGTTTTCAGCTCTTCTACCTCAAGCTATAAACAAGCTAATCAGATCAAAACTAAATCAAATCCTAGCATACATCACAAACTATCAGTGAACGCTCAGTGCAGAAACTGATACCGACAATTGTTCTGCTATAGACTTCCCTGGAACTAACAAGATCCTGACGGTCTGAAAGAGTCCTAGCAGGCACAGTACTATTGGAAGTATCTTGAAATCAAGTGAACACATACTAGAGACCACTACCAATCTCACCTTGGCTTTAAAAACACAAGAGCACAGCAAGTAGGAGAATAATAATCTCAGCATTTTGACCCAAAGCCAAATGCTTCTGGTTTCTGGTAGTCTTTATAGAAAAACTCCAGGAGAAATTTTGCAGTGATAGGTGAAGAATTTTGTGACACACTGTCACACCACCATCAGTAGGAGCCCACTCCCACAGGCACACCTCTGTCAGGACACCAAAGAGACATCACACCACCTCAGTGGTACGGACATGATTGCCTCATGCAAGCTCCACTTTGGGAAATGAGCACCACCACCACCCTTTAAAGAACTATTTTCTTTGCAAGAGATTGCTCCTCCAGAGCCCAGTGCACAATTTCCCGTGTGGTCTCAGGCAAACAAACCTGGTCCAGTCCAAACTCAACACGTCACTCCTTACTTTCTTAGGAGGCCCTAATGGAAGGGGAATAGCCTGAAATAAGGGCTTACACTTTTTCAACAATGGAGAGAAAGAAAGCAGAGGATCCACACATAGAATCATGTATCAACAAAGCTACCAACCAGGTATCCTGGAATCTTACATTTTTTTCATCTTGAAGTTTCCTGGAGCAGATGCACACACATGGAACTGAAAATAGCTATTTAGTCCTTCATTCCTGTCCTGTCATTAGATGTCCTGCTCCGGGAAGCAGTGTTCTCTAGCCCACTGTTACACAGAACTACAAGCCTGACCCTCCATCCATCAGTGACAAGAAAGGCATTCGGGCGAATATACTAGGTTGTCAAAATAAGCTTTTCATTTATTTCCACAGCTAAGAACAAAGGTGGGAGCTCTAACATGAAACAAGTTCTTCCAATTTTTCTTGGCAGCCTACAGAAATGCTCAAATTTTCTTTCAAATTAAGGCCTCCCATGAAAGCAAGGGCTAGGCAGGTGTTTGAGCTTCCTAGTGGGGTAGCAAACATACCATTTGTGTGAGGATATGCAAAAACATAAAAGAAAAAAATCCATACTGAATTTAAGAAGAGGAAAGGAATACAGGCAATCATATGAGTGCAGGAGTTTCACTTCTGGTTTGTTTTCTGATTTTAACTTCCAATTCAAAATGCCTCCTATGAAGGGCTTTTGGATTATATAGAGTAGTATTGTGAAGGCTACAATACAGACCCTTAACACACAAACAAGAGAAGGATTTTTGTTTATGTTGACAGACCAAAACCTATCTTCAAACACTTATTTTCACATTGTGAATGTCAACATTCTTTTCCGTCTTCAGGACAAGTGGGTAAGGTACAGTCACTGCACAAACCAAGGTCAAACACATCCTTTCAAGGTTTCATTTGGCGGGATAACACTGAAGGACTTATTTGTGTAAGCTTGGAGATACATAATCAAGCAGGAGACTGCAGAAACTTCTGAGAATCTGGGGAGAGAAGGGTGTATTTATTAGTGCTTTGAATTATAAATGGATGAAAGAGTAGTTGCTAAAACAATAAGGAGGCTAGAGCAGGCCCACACGTGCCTGTGCAGCAGGGTTCCCTCTGAAAGCACAGCCACACACACACATGCCCTGACCTCCCAACCCAGCAAGGGAGAGAAGGCTTGTGTAAGGAAAGGACAAAATAAATATCTGAGGTATTTAAGCTGTGTTTTTTTCTACACTTAGATTTCTTTCATGACGGCGGGGCTGTAAAAAAAGACCTTTCTGGCTTGAGCACACCATTCTTCAGGAGGCTTTCAAGGAGCATATTTTCAGAAAGGGTTTTACAGTTGACCCTCTGCAAGGCAAATAAATAGCTTTCAAAAGCACATGCACATGCTTGTACTTTTCCATGGTAGGGAGGGTGGGGGGTGTCAATCGAATGATTTCCCAGCAGAGAGCCCATGTGCATGCCTTCCCACCATGGGGATTTCTGCACTCCAACAGATCCCAACAGCTAAACTGCAAGTGCTGTCAGAATGAAAAGAATTCAAGTGCAATGGCTACATCATGGCTACGTTGTCGGAAAGCACAGGAGTGACACACCAGGATCCTAACAGCTGCAATCAACACAGTGCTAATTTTTTTTTAACAGTACAACCCTTTTGCCAAAAACAAAAGACACAGATACCTAGCACTTGCCCTTGTTTAAAATCATTCCCTCATAAAATAACAGAATTTGGTTTCAAAAGTTTTCAGTATTAAAAGTCTCCATTCAATATCAAAATCTTTTAGCAAAACTTGCAATTATACACTTTCACTGATAACTTGAGATTAAGCAGAGGCATAAACAGGCAAAGGTGTAAAACACAAAAACATAAAATTGCACACTGTGGGGTTTTTTGTGGTTTTGTTTTATGTGGGGTTCAGTGGCAGAGCACACAGGTCCCACGTCTCAAGTGCCCCCACTCACAGTGTTTTGAGTCGTACTATTCTGAGATACCTCTAGTTTAAGACTTGTCAAGGATTCAGCAACCCAAAACTTCTCTTCAAAAAAAAATGTGAACACTCGCAATGCTGCACTGGGGAAAGTTATTAACAAAAACAGCAAAGGAAACCTCCAGCCATTAACTTTAGCCAACACATTTATTTCAACCAGCTACGGGTCAGCCCCTTCCACCTTTAGTTGATCCTACAGCAAAGCCTTCCCTGTACAAACTCTGCGAGAGCCTCCAATCCCTTTTCTGTTTCACCAAAGTTTGAAAGGGCTACTCCAGGAAATAAAAACTATGTTTACATTTCCAGTGTTTGTCCAGCATATAACTCATTTTTGGGATGCATTTACTAGTGCAGACAAGCACAATGTCTCCAGCTGCCACACGGCTAAGCAGGCAAGGCGCAGAGAAGTAAAACTGGGATCTCCTCTCATAACCAGAAACTCCAAGCAGATGTTTTGTCATCAGCACACCTTCTGAGTCACCCAACTGAGACTCACAGCACAAGGTCATCGCCCTGAGCAATATAAGAGTGATGCCTAAAGGAAAAAAATGAACATTTCAAGGCTTATTTTTTTTTGTTTTGGTTGGTTGGTTGGGTTTTTTTCTGGTGTGTGCATGTGTGTTAATCATCTTATTTATGAGGGGTAGTCAGTCACTCCACCTACAGACAAGATTGGCTCTGGCTTTTCTCCTAATACTGCTATATCAAGCATGTCTTTCAACAGTATTTACTGATCCACCATGTGAAGCAGCAATAAGTAAGTCAGATAGGCAAGTATTAACACTACCTAAATCCAGATCTGTGCAACTGGGAGCAGAAAGTGCACAGAAAGTGCACAATAACATGTACAAAGGGTTGGCTGTAAGAGAGGCACAGCACAACGCGCAGGCACAAATGCTGTGACAGAAACTCAACACACAAGACACATTCTTGGGTGACACAGCACAGGAGGAACCCAACACACGCTGTAACACTTCTAATAGCTTTTCTTTTGCTCGTATTGCCATGACATCACCACCTGCAGGTACTGTGTTGTGAAACAATCCCCTCTCAGAGGTGTTCCTGAGCGATGCCAAGGATGCCTTAAGCTAACTAAGTACAACAGATCAGAAACCTTGACTTTAAAGGAAACACGAAGGCTGTGTTTCGAGGAATGTAAATGAGACACCTGCACATCCAGAAAAATGAGTATGTTATAAAAACATGAAGAAAGTATAAAGCTCCCCCACTGGAGTGTTTTATCTTTTGGGGGTTTTTTAATGAATATGCAATGCAACATTCAGTGAAATGGTAACTGGTTAAAAACAAGTCCCAGTTAGCTGTAAGATTTCTTGTCAGTGTGCTCTACAGCAAGTACTGAGTACCACACGCAGTATAAAACTCAGCAAGCAGAGTTACACTGTACTACACAGCCCTGTTAGGTCCAAACAGATGCGATAGCCATGCAGGCAGGAAAACAAAGGCATCTAAGATTGAAGCCTGCGGCTCCAGGCTCCAGGCCGTATGGAGCCTACAGCGCTCATGCTTCTCTCAGTGAGCGGTGCAAGACCTCCCAGGGACCACCCCGGAGGGCTGCCACCACCCAGGCGCTTCTGCTGGGAATCAGACAGCAGAACGGGCACATTTCCACGTACTGCTGGGATTTGAGCTGTAGGGTGGCTGGCTTTTTTTCCACTGAGTAAGCCATCTGACACCGGGTGAGAAGCCTCACACTCCAAACTGCATACAAGGTTAAAAGCTGAGTTAAACTGCACAGCATTTATGAAACACTGCAGGGAAAAAAAATCAATAGCATCACATTCCAAGCCATTGTTCATGGCCTCATACACAAAACCTTTACAACTGCCAGGCTGGACAACTATGTCAGTAGGCTCCAGCTCTGTCTTGTCCTCCCCAATGTACTATATAGTCAAACGTAGTCCTACAAAAACAAATTAGGATTTGTTTACATCCTCATACCCAGACAGTACACAAGCACCCTCACCTCCTGTATAACAATCCCTTTCACAGATTATCCAGTAATTAGCATGTGGCTATAGACCATCTTTTCAAAGTTCACAGTAAAAAGAGAAAAATAGTAAGGTAATTTGCAAGTTTTGTCCAATACCAACAAAAAACATAGCCTATACCTTTTTCCGCAACCCTGGGGTTCAGATATTTACACCTTAATCACAAAAAGGTACATAGCTCTCCAGTGGGAAAACGGGATATAAGGAATAGAAAAAACTCTATTTGTAACTCTCCTGTTTTGCCTTAACCACCAGCGATTACTCATCTCCACAGCAGGAATCCAGAATATGTCTCTTCCTGCATATGCTTGTCCTCCTCTTGCCTTCCAGTCCCACCCACCCAAGCTGGCTCAGCTGCACACCTGAGAGATGTTTGACTTGCAAAAGGAAACAACAGTAAACATAAGGAGGGAGCACCCTGATTCACACAAATATAAGAGCTGCACAGCCAAAAGACAATTTCAGGGAAAAGCTTAGCAAGAAAGTTGCACAACCTTACTACAGCTTACAGGTAAAACTAAATGGCTCTATCTATGTATTTTCTGATGTGGTGTTTGCATGTCAATTTAATCTCCCATCAAGAAACAACAAACCAAAAAGAATGGATTGGGTATTGCACTGGCCAGTACATCCTCTGTCCCACAAACACAGGGACCGGGAGGAGGAGGGAAGAGAAGGGGCACAGGATTTCTTACCTCTCCTTGGGGCAACTAAACAGATTTTTGCCTCCTTTCAAGAGGCCCCATGTGATGTTCACTCAATCAGCAGCATACAGGTGAAACTGTTCAAGACAAAGCTGAAAGCAACGGCAAGCACAGCCCCAAGCAAGAAGTGCCACGCTGCCATGGCTTTGCCAGCGCACTGGTGCCAGCTGGGGACCATCCGGACCTTTCCCCACGAGCTGCCAGCTCCAGCCAGCCAGCAGGCACCCGTGGGGCAAGCAAAGCTTGCTGCACCCCACCCCAAAATGCCAGCATGAAGCCAGCAGCCAGCCAGCCACATCATTCTTGCACTAGCCAAAGCTTGGACACCCTGCCAGCTTTCCACTGGCTGCAGGAGGAGGATACCCAAACCAGCACAAAGCCCCATCAGCAGGAAGGTAACCTGTTTAAAGAAAATAAATAAATAAAAGGTAATAGATTTGAACCAGCTGAGTTTGCACAGCAAATATTCAGATCTGATGAGAATTATTCTGACCAGTATTAAAAAGCCCTACAACCAGCTTACACAAACTGACAGCCTCCAACCACAAGCTCTTGTTTCGACAGCACAGCCAAGCCCAGCATCCCTCCTCCTCCTCCCTCCCCACTGCTCTGGCACCTGGAGCCACTTTGTGCAGCTGGACTGGGACTGAAATTCAGCTGCTGCCAGGGCAGTACCAGCCCAGCCAAGGAGATGGTGGTGGGGAAGGGCCGAGCTCTCCCAGCTGACATGTCTCCTGAAGGAAAGGCCTGAGAAACACCCAGGTTTAAAACTGGGGAATCAAATTTTGAGACTCCCTCCAAAGAGAAGCATATGATTAGCAGTATTCCTTCACTCTGTCACTTGAATCCTCCAAGGGTAAAACCCTAGAAGAAAAATTAAACGAGAGCCAAGAGAAGCCAACCTCATTGCACAACAAAACTCTCACAGACTGAATTATTCCCTACACTCCACCCCTTTTCCATGCTTGCTTAGACTAATTATTTGCAAGGTAGGTGCCAGCTTTCCTCCACAGACGCACCTTGCACATCCCAGGGGCTGAGTCACTCACTACCCCCAGCCTGCACAAGAATAAGGCAACAGAGTGCTGTGTCTTACCAATCCATTAATAATTTCCTCCTTTCTAAATCATGTTAGAATCACAGAAACATTTCTTGTGGAAATGACCCACAAGAATCACTGAGTCCAACTCCTGCCTCTGGACAGGACAACCCCAAAAATGTTCACAGCATTCCTTTATTACTTTTTTCTTAATGTTTGGAAACTGCTGCTGCTTTTGAGGATGGGAAATGCAAAACAACCTGAATACAGACATGGCAAGAGGGTACAAAGCTGCAGATGGGCACACAGGCCCCTGAATGCAGTAGCTGATCACAGCAGAGGGCACATTGTTTGTGAAATAACCATGCCATCTATTATTATAATTATACTCAGGATTTATAATGTTGAAAATCCTATACAGATAAACAAACAAACAATCTCATCATGAGGAGACACAGACACCCAGCTCTCCCAGCCAAATCAGAGGGAGTGGATTTGCATATCTAAGAAAACAGCTGAGCTCTCCACAGCCAGCATTGTGCCGTATTTCTGAAAGCCCCTTGGTCTGAATCACCACCTCCCAAGCACACTTACCCCCAAAACTCACCTAACAGCTGTGGACCTGGTTTGGAAATCACCAGGGATAGACCAATGCCACCCTCCTCATCCTCTTCACAAAGTGACCTGAGCTGGGGATATTATGCAGGTGGAGAGACAGAACACATGTCTCCCAATTCAGGGGCACCTAACTGCTAGTTTCAGCTAGTTACCTTTCCATCAGGGTCCAAGACAGGTCAGATGAATCACCTGGAAGCAACTATTCAACTCTCAACCATAGATGCAACTAAGTCTGAGTAAATAGGTAAGCCTTAGACATTAATTGTAGAGGTCAGAAATGAAAAACTGAGGAGGCTGTGTGCATAAGGTGCCAAAATTACACCCCTGTAAATAGCAAAATAAAAATGGAAAACAGACAAAGAAAGAAAGGGAGGGGGGGAACAACTCTTTCACTCTCTACAAGATGAAAAAGGCATATAGTTACACCAGGCAGATAGTATTTTTTAACACGCTCATTATTTTCCACCTTTTTTCTGCCCTAAGTGCAAATATGCTAGGTTCGCTGTAACTTCCGTAAATGTTGTGCCTCTATATTCAGCTGTTTCAGTGGGTCAGCGCACTTTATCCATGACTCCCATTAAGGAACAATGCCTATTACAAAAATAGCTACATTTAAATAAGCATGGTTGTGTAACATTATGCACTAAAATTCCAATATAACCTGGTTTATTTTTGCTAGCCTGGATAGAAGAGACAGGTTATAATTACATTAAGAAACCTCTTCTTTAACCCTGATAGAGACCCAAAGAAGATAAGCCTTGTCAACATTTGGGCTTTCTGCTCTGGTTTTCTGTTTTGATTCTGACATAATTTGAGGCAGAAATGTGTACCACAGCACTTAAGCCAACCCATAATTCATGGCAGCATCCAGAGCTGATTAGTCCTGTTGTATAATCAGGTCTCCTTGATACATCAGGGTACTGCTGTTCATGCAGGAGGAACTTACTGTGCCACTTTAACTGTAAGCTGTATTAGACAGATTCTTTTTTGTCTTTTATCAACCTGACCAAGCCTTGCATAAAGCTAGTAATTGATACAGGAACTAAAAATGAATACACACACATACGAATGACAGCTGTCATAGCTCCATACTTTGAGGGGAGGACATTGATTTTGAAGTCCTGATTATAAAGACACTATCAGCCTGACAGACCAGTTAGTGTTATCCCTTTTGTATGTTAACATGCATGATTTATATTATTCTGATGTGCAGTACACACACAGTTCCCTCATACACTGAAAAATTCATGGTAACAACACAGAAGAGACCAAGCAACAACACGATAGTGAGAGCTCTTAGAAGCTGCATGAAATGCCTGAATAGGAATATTCCACATGTGGCTTTAACACACTAATTCAACGTCTCTGCATTACATCCACTCTTCTCTTCATCTTCCTTTTGCTGTCTTACCTCTTGAGTCAAAATTAGCACCTCGTGATTTCACCATTCAAACAGTGGTTAAGATTTAGCTCAACATTTTCAGCAAAGAAACTAACACCTAAAAGCAGAGCAGAAGCCCCAAGACCATTCCAGTAACCACCTATTTACTTTTTGCTATTTTTCTAGTCCATGAGGATATGCCACCCCCAGGAACAAAGAAGATAAAAAACTACACAACCATTTCTGGGGTCATTTCTGTAATTCTGTAAAAAAAATTCTGAACAGAGACAGAGAGATAGGTAACTATCTTTTAAAGATACAGCAAGCATCTGAAGCATACAGCACCTCAGCATCATGCTGCTGAAAAATCCCACTCTGTGCATCACAGTACCTTCAGTACTGTCACATGAATTACTCTGGGCCTGCTCTTCTAAGCACACCCATGTGCCAGCAAACGGTTCTCTGTCCCATTCCTCACCTTTCTGAACAAAATGTTTAAGTATAAAATCAAGCCCAGAGCTCAGTTCCCAAAGGAAAATGTAACAGCAGCTGAAGGTCACCCAGCTTTAGTGCTGGGCTCAGTACAGCAAAACTTCAGAACACATGAAATAAAAAGAGTGACAACCACCTTAAACAATTTTTGACCCTCCTTCAGTCCATCTTCCTGACTTAATGATTTGGGGCAAACAAGAGTTTTTCTGCTCCCAAAGCATCACTGAAAAAGGCTCCACCAGGACAAGCACCAGCCTCTTTAGGAAAACAGTTACAAAGCCTTCTCCCAGTTTGCCATCTTTCATTTTTCTTTAAGCTGATTAGATCTGTGATTTGGGAGTGGGAAGAATCCAAAATGAAAAGGCAAAAATGCTAGGCTCCACGTCAGGATTAACCTCAATGGCAGCATTGCAAAATAAAGGAGTTAGTTTTTAAAGTAGCAATGTCCTTTGGAGCAGGCTGTTTAAAATCACTGACTGGTATTTCGGCTTCCTCATCAAGGAATAAAGAAACAAAGTAACATTTCAACACAGAGAAAGTAGAGTAACCTAATTAATAGTTTCCACAGTGATCCTCAACTTTTCCCCTAGTCTGTGAGAAGAGATGTTTTTTTCTTAGCTGATAGGACAAAGACAGTTTGGATTTAGAAACCACTGAGCACCTACAGGGCTGATAAGGGAGGGAGCTTTCTGCTCCCTTAAAGGACAGTTTCTACAGAAGTATTCGACTCCCTCTGTTCCTCAGTCGGCCACTGCGGGTAAAACTGGTACCTACCAACAGCCACTCCTCGTCTCAGCCTGCCCGCCCCTCTCGCCCCTCAGCAGTACTGAAGCACTCTGCTTTTCCTGAAAGTACATTGTCAGGAGGGGGCTGAAGTAGGTAACAGCATCCCCACCCCTCTTGTTTCAAGTGGGAGAACTATCATTAACAACCAACCCATCATCCTCTCTTCACCTGAACAGTATTTCAACATTCTTAGATGCGCAGACACAGAACTTTTTAGGAGACACTCCATGTGATGATGTATCACACAAAGCCATATGCCATATTGTGTCACCTTCTTCCCAAACCAATCAGACTTTATTCACACAAGTTTTAAAATTTTGGAAAGAGAGCACAATCAAATCTGTCAAGGCTTTCCTACATCACAGTAGCTGGAGTAAGGGGAAGAATGTAAGAGATCACATCCCAGAGGAAGAGCTTGCATCCCAACTCCCTACTAGCCAAGTGCTCTTGCTAACACACTACAGAATTGTTAGCATCCCCTGTATTTGGTGAGCACTCACACCACTGTTCTTCACTTGGGCTCAGTGACATTATTTTTTTTCCAATCTAAATGATTCTATGAGTCTACAGTTGGAAGAAAACTGCCACCTTCCCTGTCATTAGAGGGACTTTTCTGCTACTGCCAGCCCAGACTGGCACATGGTCAAGTAGGGAACAAATTCATGGGACACCAAATCGTATTTGTCTCATAAATGGAAATTCCAGCTAGACTTCACAGTTCATTAAACCAATGGTACTGCACTTTCCATGCTCACATTAACATCAATAGACACAGACAGGTGAACTCTGACGAGCCAGAAGAACCAATATCCTGCTTTCCAGTTCCCCTCTTCTAACCAGTGTTTTCCAGTCCCACTCCCAGCAACAGTAGTCCTCTTCAAAGTGCAAGAAATCCACTGGACAAGCAGAAGAAACTGCCAGGCAGCCCATTTTGCAGCCCAGACCCAGGAAGACCACAGAACTCTGGGAAAAGGGCAAGTGGTACAGAAAACTGTCCTGTAATCTCAGGATCACAGTCCACAAAAAGCCTGGCTGTGACCTTAAAAATTAATTTCATGAGTAATTCAACCTTGACCAGCTGTGCACCTATAGTGAGCTTGGCACAGCATGTTCAAAGCAGTTACCGGATGACTGTTATCAAGATGAAAGTGGCACCACCAGACTCTGCCTATAAGCAAAGGCAACAATCACCTTATACAGTTATCATTTATTATGGCTGTTACAGATGAAACTTAAACGAGCCGATCACACTTCCAGGCACAAAAGCACTAAGAAAGAAAAGATTTGCAAAGACCGCCACAAAAAAACCACCACAAAACCAAAAAAAACCCAAACCAAGCAAAAAAAAAAAACAACCAAACAAACCAATTAATATTGATGCATATATCTGCATTAATGTAAAGAAAAACACCCTTATTCCCTAAGGCACAAGTCAAATGTTGAGCAAACAGCTGGGCATTGCATTTTGCAAGTGTATTAGACAAGTGTGCTAAATTGACGGGGCCTCTGTGGTAGGTTGCTGTGCTTCTTAGGGGTATCCTTATGAGGTTGGGTTGACATTGCCTTCTCTGAGGAAAGGAGAGCTTGCTTGAGCAATTTGCCTAATGCTGAATCTATTTTAAGAGCAGTGACCCAGATCTTTGTTTTGTCAGCAAATGACTTGTCTAACAGAGATGAACTGACAAGGAGTTGAACTGGCATTGGGCAACACCAAGGTGCTAACGAGCATCAGCCGAGGCCGGTGATGGACAAAGACAGCACCAACAGGATCTCCCACCTGAGCTTAAACTTTCAAACCTGCAGTCAGCCAGAGGGTCACCCATGGCTAACACAAGCCCTGACACAGAACAACCCTCATCAGCTATGTGACTGTGACCCTATGACCCATATCCATGCTGAGAGCAGCTTTCCATCCTGTCCATAGCAGTAGAACCCCCTTAAAACACATCCAGTCTCAGAGTAAGGAGCGGGGTGAGCTGCAGCCCTTCAGCAGAAGTTTTAGAGCTGTGCACACAGCAAACACATCCTCTACCCAGCCATACACAACACAAGCTCCCTGATGTCTCCTGAAACATGAGGACACCTGTCTCTGCGCAAGGCAGGGGGTAAGAGGGAACTGGCCAAGCCTGTACCTACAGGTGAGCTGATCACTCAGGTGCAGTTTGGGGTCTGAGACACTCCATCCACGCTCACTGCTGGAAAAAACTGCAGAGACCGAGGAGACAGACAGTCTTGACAAGTATCTGTAGACACTCGCCTGATCTTAAACATGCTTTTTATTACTGGTGATTTGCAGGCAACCAAGCACTTGGCAAATCTGGAGGGGAGAGACTTCACAGAGGCCCTGAGGCTGAGGGAAAAGGAGGGTTGCTAGTGGGCAGCTGGACAAGACCAAGCTACTCAGGTGGCTTGTATTATATTTCTTGTCTGGGAAGGTCTTTTGTTTTAGCTGTCTCCAGCATTTCTTACATACCTATAACGTTTATGGAAAACAGACTGAAGAAAGATTAATGTCTCAAGTATTAAATATTCTGAAGAATGGAAAATGCAAACTGAGAGACCGAGAAAATACCATTAGGGGAGGAGGGAAAACATTAAGTCACAGAAAACATCTCCAGAAAGGGTCCCTCAAAAGACAAATAGCTGCAGACCTGGTCAAAATAAGGACAAATGGAGAAAGACCACCAAACACCAGCCTGCACCCCTAGCTGGATGAAAGGATTTTTTAACAGACCTGCTTTGCACAGGAATGTATTCATTAGTCACAACAAAATTTTCACAATTGCTCACTCAGAATCAGTGTTTTTCCCTTAAAAATACCTGCATTCTTGCTAGGAAAGATATCTGTACTGTGAATAAGCAAATCAAGTTCTCTCTGGAGTGGATTTATAATTTTTTTTCTTATCCTCTGCAGTCCAGAGTCTGAAGGCCCCAAGCACATGAGTGATAAAGCAGCAGCAAGAATAGGCTACCTGAAACAGCTACAAGCAACTGCTCAAGCCTGGGTTGGTAGGGTTTTTTTCCCCTTGACCTCTCTCCTTTCCATTCAGTGTTTTGAGAACACCTTTGCACTGGCTGATATAAATTCCACAGGGACATAATGCAGGTGCATCTACTCAGCAGAAATCACCTGTGCCCATGGCTCCCTGACAAGACAAGTTTATCCAAAGGCTGGGAATGCAAAGCAGGGAGGGGGCAGGGGGAATGTCTGGGCTTTGCCCAGATGGGAGAGGGGGGAAGAAAGCAAAAGCAAACAGGCACAGAGGCCAGTGGCACCTACATACTTACAGCACACAGATGGGCAAATACGCTCCAAATATAACTCGAGAGGAGAAGATGATACAGATTCCTGCTCTAGAATGTACAGGGAGAATTGGCCAGCTCAAAAAAACCAACCAAACAAAATCAAACCCCTAAATATTTTCTGATAAAATAAAATATCTTTTAAAAAAATAGGAGGAACAAATGCTTCCCCACCACTCCTCGCTCCCCATCCCACCATGCCTGGAAGCACTGGCTGCTAACAATCCTATAGCAAACTGCTGCCAACAACAGAAAAAAAAGGGTCCATTACAAGGAAATACATATGTTTGCACTTTTAATAATAGATTTTTAATAAAGTATAGGAAATAGCAATAAAACCAACCTTATGATAATACAACAAAGTTAACCAAATATTTCTGAAGCAACAAATTTCAAGACCAGAGCTTTCTGGACCTCCCAGAGTTGAAAACGTAGCCTTATGGCCAGCTCCACAGGGATCACTCTGTCCATCACCAGGATGTGGCTACGAATGATTATACCCAAGTGCTCATTTCACGATGAAAAAGGATCACAATGAAATAAAAGATGTCAGAATCCTGCAGGCTTAAAAAATCAAAAGTAATTAAAACCACGCAGAATTCAAGTCTACTAGAGATTTATCATTTCTTTAATATAGAAAACCCTAAAGCGTATTGCTGTCAACTGAGCTTGAGAGAAATGTGCTCCTTTCCCAGCCTACAGCTTAATCTGCTCCCAGGATGCATTTCTTTACTCAGTAATTTCAGTTTAAACAGAAATGAACTGTGGATGTATATTTTAGCTAAATTACTGCCTTTCTCTAAACACACTCTGGGTAAAAGGGGCATTAACCTCCTCTCCCTCCTGTGAGCTCACTGCCGCTTATCAGCAAGATGAAGTAGTATCTTTCCAAAGCATGCCCTTTAATCCTTCTGGTGCTTAAATGTGAAGCCCCACCAGTACAATGCCCCCAGAGTGGGACATGTGTGGCGTGTCCACGCAGTTCTAATCTTCAATCAATTCCAGAACAGAGAGCATGAAACACAGCCAGTTAAATTCAGCAGAGCAGGACTAACAAGATCCGTGTCCGAGGGCAAGCGCCAAACACTACAAGGGGTCAAGTTGGAAATATGCTGCAATTTAAACTCTTCCCAAGAACCTAAGCTGCTCTCAGCAACTCCTGTATGGGACAGATACAGGACCAGATTTGGAAGAAAAAAGTCATTCCCAAGTACTTGAGCACCTATATTAATAGTGAATTTGCCATATAGGAGCAATTAACAATGATTAGAGTCCTCTGCCTACCCAGTACATTACAGAGGTCAGCACCAAGCCCATCTGCAATGACTACTTGTTTCTTTTCATCCAGTAAAAACTTCAAGAAACACAGTGTTCTACAGTAACCATACAGCAGCCTGTATCTTCCCTTACTGCCTTTTCAGCCTGCTGGTACAGTCTTCCCCTGGAGCCAGTGCAGCCCCTCAGTAAATGAATCTTTGTCCAGATGGTGGTCTCAGCAGAAACTCCTCTAAGTACCTCCTAATATCTAAAAAACAGACTTGGCTCAATCCTTCCACAACTGTCACCTCCTTGCAGATCAAGGGTGGAGGTGGGGGGGAGGCAGAGAAGAGGGTATCTTAAAAAATAGATGCAATTAGGGTTTTCCTTGTGGGGAAAAAGGCTATGTCAGTACATTCAGAACTGCAGACATACGAGTGAGGGAGATTTAATCTTTAATAATTTGTTGCCTGCTGCTACCAGAGGGACCACTGCATTACTACCCAGCACCTGAAAGACTGAATCAGGGATACAGCGGCAACCAGCATGTGCAAGGCTGGAGATGTGACCCACAGCAGTTTCTTCATCCCCCACTGCTCACTGTATAGCACAAGGCCATAGACAGCTGTACACACCTCTCAATTCATCCATGAGGTGAAAAAAAATCTGAACAGATAACTAATTTTACTTCATCTGGTAACCCTGGCAGGCTGGGAAACTGAGTATAATAAGCCAGCTGTGTGTCCCCGCTCTCCCGTCCACTCTGCACCCAGGAAGGACAGGAAAAGCAGCTCCTGGGCAGCAGAGTCTGAATCAAAGCAAAGGGGTGGATGGCTCCCAAGGGGCCTGCACCACACCTGTACATGGAGCAGAGCACCCTGAACACATCTGGGAGGAGAAGCACAACCAGCAAGGAAAATGTGACTAAGCTGCAGGCTCCACATTTAAAGCTTCCCCCATCAAAAGCTATTACCATCTAGACAAATTAAATGAACCATTTCTTAAGGCCATGATGCCCACACAGTCTCAGGGGGCTGATCGCACGGGCTAACCCACAGAGCCAGAGACAGGATGTGGTGACGGTCCACGTGGAAGCTCCAAGCCAAGCTAATGAAGGCAGACCCACAGAGACAACCTGCTCTCCTCCCTCCATTCCCCCACTTCCTCTTTAACAGTTGCCTAGCACCTACTGTCTTACACACTGCCATTCGGCATTTACAGAGCCACTAGGCACTTCCTTGCACCCAGAGGACCAAGAAACAAAAGTTCATGTATACTGCATGTCCTACAGTGAACTGCGCCGAGCATCTAAATGTCACATTACATTTTGGAAAGGCAGAAGTGTTGCAATAAAGAAGCCAAAGCAGGATGTGCTCTCCCAGATGGCAGAGCTGGTAATTTACGTTGCAGAAAGAGAAAACTTTACAAAAGGTTGTTAAAAATTTGTTGTAACAGAATTTAAACCAGTCTTTCATGTTTATGATAGAATGTCTTTTTACCTGCCACACCCAATCTCAAAATAAGTATCAGCTAAACTACAGTTTATCCAGCTCAACACTGCACTTTCCTGAATAAAATTAACAGCCACCCCCAGTTTAAAAAGAGATTTCTTAAACCAACAGCTGCAATCAGAAGCAGCACTGAAATGCCTTGAGAGTTTCTGCTTAAACCCACACTTTGAAAAGTCATGATGGAGTTCATTTTCATAAATCTGAAGAGAGAAGAAAGTGAAATGCTTTGCTAAAATTTGTTCTGCATAAGTATAAGAAAGGTACCCTCTGGAAATGCTTTTTGCAGGATCATAGAGAGAAAGACTATGAAGCCATTCTCTTTGTTAAGGAGCAAACTGATTTTCAGAAGCTGTGTTTTAGGCTTAAAGGGACAGTTCAGAGATAAGATGGCACTTTAATTCTGTTTTTCACAGTAAGAGTTTCCCAGAACTCTGTAAGACATATGTCCTAAACATGTATCCACACACTGGTTAAAGCCTTTGCTTTGTTTCCACTCTCTACCAACACTTACACAGAGTAGTTTTATTTAAAAAAACAAAAAAAAACAAAAACAAAACAAAAACAGAACAAAAATTCTAACAAAGCCCACTTGATAATTTAGTAGAAGGCTGTATTTTAGCAATGACTGCAAGCAGAGCAGAACAGAATCAGCTACTGGCTAGTCCACAGGTGGGCTGCACTTGAATTAAACAAAAGCCAGAATATGATAGCAAGCCTTGTAGTCAAGGAGAGGTGCCTGCATCAGAAGGATGAGCTGAGACTTGTACTTGAATTGGCACTAATCACAGGGGGCTGCAATTCCTTTTTAAAACAAATTTGACGCAGACTTCACACCGTTTTGGCATTGCAGGCAGAGAGCACAGGCTGGGGTTTGATCCTGCACTCTGGGCAGGATAGTGATGGCTGTCCTGGGAGCACTGCACCATCACACTTCTCCCCTGTCTGGCACCCTTTTTGTCCTTCCCACACCAAAAGCCAGTGGTGCCCCATTTCTTCCCTCCTCCCCACCAAGAGAGAAACAAAGGGTGGCAGTCTCTAATGGATCGAGACCGAGAGATCGGGGGCTTGGTTTATTACATGCTTAACAGAGCACTGAATTATTGGTGGTTATTGCCTAGTTTAACTGCTTTCCTTAAAAGAGAAACACGAGCAAACAAGCATGTGTCATGAAAAAGCCCCTATTCAGACAGGAACTGACAAGAGAAAAAGCATCCAGGGTTTATGACTGTTTATTACTGGTTTTGCATTCAGGCACCAGCTGAAGTTACAGCAAAGACTAATGCAAAGAAATCCCCACTTTGCCCACCACCTCCTTAGGGGGCTTGTCTAGCCCTGGATTTACCTCCTGAGGTTAGCACACACTAAGTACCCGAGGCTTTAAACCATACTAACTTAGCATGTGTCAAGAGCAGCATGCCTTGTCTAGACTAAGACTTTCAATGCACTTCAGTTAGCACATCCAAATCTCACATCTTCAATCCCAGTGGAGGCAGAAGCCCTGAGAGAGAGCAGAGAGCACCCCTTCAGAGCCCTCTCACTCCCATCTACCTAGTCACCTATTTTTTCACGCAACTCGTAAGGATTTCAGACCCATAACCCAAATCAAAACACAGCTGAAGTCAGCCCTGAGGTTAAAAAAGTGTTGAGGACAGAATGAAATGGACAAACTTTCATTTCTTCAGAAACCCAGGGTAAAAAGAGACCAGCAAAAAAAATCTAAAGAAGGTACAGAATGCAAGAGGAGCAACACATTAACATAAAAACAAAAATACCTCATTCATCTTGGCAGAACTACAGCGAATATACCAGAGGTCATGTGGATTTAACTATATCCTTTCTATTTGTTAGTTACTTTTAGAAAAAAAATAAAGCCTCAGACAAGCCTAGAGGAAGAAATGCAAAAGATGATGAGTATAGAGTTCACAGGAAGGGAGACCAGCAAGAGGAATTCACCCACATCAGATGAGTATGAAGGAAGACAGCAAGGACAAAACAAACCTCACAAAGGGAGAGAAACCTGCCACCACTAAGAAAAAGGGCAAAATTACAAAATTTATTATACAAGAAAAGATTAAAGAATAAGTCAAAGAAGTTAAGGACCCGAGGCACTTCTGGAGAGTGTTACTTCTAGAAAGAATAATTCTTTCTCTCAAGTCTGACAAGTGAACATTGTCTCAAACCAAAAATGTGCTAGCCTTTTTCCACACAGCTCTAACCACAAGCACCAGATCCAGCCTGATACTCAGTTTAGTTCCTCCAACTTCAGCAGACAGGGTCTGTTCCTGGACAGTCAAAGTATTTCTAGCTTTACAAAAAAAGTCTAAGCTAAACCAATATACACCTCAATTCTGCAGAGGGATTGTTCCTATCATGCTCTTATTCCACAACACTCCTTTATCTCCCAAATGACATTTACATCTCTAAAATTATGAGCATACAGGCAGTTTCATAAGCTGTTTAGGTCTGCATTCCTGCTGGTCTAAGACAGCAAAGATGTTAAAACATTTCCCTCAAAACATCCAAACCATGAAATCCCATATTTGTTGAAGAGAAGTCTGGATTAGGTGCTCACAAGGACTTTCTGCTGTCACGCAGAACCATTCCCGAAATGAGGTGGTTTTGCTGACGGCTGTGATTCAGATGCAAGTCCCCAGTCATTTCAGCATGTTGTTTTTGTCATCTCTCAAAGTTGTCCGTAGTTGCTATTAAAAGAAACCCACAGAATCCAGCACTGCAGAGGCAAACTCAGTCTCTGCCTTGCAAAGAAACTCAGGACTGAGTATCTTTGGAACAACCCCATCCGTGTCTTGGAAAGAGCAGCATCTCAAAGTCAGGTTATAAACAAATCTCCCTGGGAAACACTCTGTACTGCTGCTGGGTGCACAATCTGCACAGGAGAAAAAGGAATGGCCTTTGAAGATGGACAAGCTATTAAAATTTTACTAGGTGAAATGTTTACTGAAATAAATCTAGTCTTTTCCACTCTTGGTTGTTATCGTTAACACATATGGTAACTGACACGCAATTAATGGAGCTTTAAGCCAAGAGTTCTTGCAAGAAAAACACAACCCAAACTTTTCAGCTAACCTTGACAAAAGGACAGGTTTTGGTAAATTTCAGCAACACAAATGGCTTTGTGATATTCCCTAATATTGGGCACCTCTCACTCTCATGAAGGAGCACAATCTCTGAGCAGAGGAGGTGAGAAGAGGCACTGCCAAATCAGCATCATCCCCCACCACTGACAAAGACCCACAAGCAGTCAAGGCTCAGCAGACACAACTGCCACCCCAGAGGTACCATACCACCCACACCCTTTCAGTGGGTTTTCATCTGCATGTGCCATTTCATAACAGCCAACAGCTAAGAAAACAGCACCCCCAAAAAGAATTCTTAAAGAAAGAAGAGGATTTGAGATTCTTCCCTTAAGAAGAATCTCCTCCTAAGCATGGCAATCCCACAGGGTGAATAGATTTTAGCAGTAACAAAACACTTTAATACCCAAGTCTAATGGCTTTGTTTCCAAACTCACAAGGATCTACAATATACTTTGATGCCATCTTTATAGATTCAAAATGCTGTTCACATTTCCTTTTCCCATCTTCTCCTATCTGAGTTACAGAGAAAGAGTAAAAAATCACATTGTGGTGCTACTGAGACAACAGATTTTCCAGCAATCACAGTACCTCCAAGACCCAGTGCTTTCAGCACAGCTCTGCATCATGTAAGCCAACAGGATCCCTCTCCCTGCAGGATATAAAGCAACCAGATACCACCCAAGGTGTTCCATCTGTCTACCTAATCTTCCCTTCTCCTTGCTGTAACAGGAAATCCTTCTGGTGGGGAGCACAAAATAAAACCTCCCCCTTTCCCACATAGCCCAGTGCATACTGGGCTACATATGTATACAAAACATTTTCTTACAACACCAGCATACACTGACTACACTCTGTTAGCAAAGAGCTTAGAGGTGCAGAGCAGCAGCAGATGAGGACACTCCAAAGCCAGACCTGACCACAGCAAGGACCTGATCTGTGACCAAAGTGGCAGTGTTAGTGACAGTGGTTTCACTGCCCATTTCTCTCATCCTTTCCCAAAGCCCAGCACAAGCACTGCCACAACACTTGGTCCAGGAGGAGACACCTACAAACTCAGCAATTAGCCCAAAAGAAGTCTTCTCAATAATGAATATATCTTTATTCCTGAAGAAGGAACTAGAGCACTCTTCCATTACCTCAGAGGAAACCTAAGGAAAGGTGGCATTACTCAGAACTGACTTAGTGCCTCAAGCAATTCAGAAGACCATAAAGCCACTGACAGACAAGACAAGCAACTCATTCACAAGGGCTCTTTGATCTTAAATACAAGTAAAATTAGGTCAATATTAAGGATTTTCATTCCTTGCCATATAAGATTGCAAAAAGGCTAAGAAAAGCCTTTCCCATTCCTTTTAACACAAGTTATTTAGCAAGTAACATTTCTTTCACATGACTTGAAACATTTTCTCCATATTCACTTGTCATCACCTCAGAACTTAACTCTTGGTGAAAACGCACAGGGGGAGCTGCACAGAATATTCTCCATGGCCCCCAAGGACAAGTCAGATCACAGAATTTCAGTGTGTTCCACACAGGGGGAAAAGAAGAGCAAAGTGTATACCTTTCATAACACTCGGATTAAAAATAAAAAAGAAAAATAAATAAAAATTAAAAAAGATTTTTCATTTATTCGTTATTCAAAGCATTCCAATGATTTTTAAGAGATGAAGAGGAGAAAGCCTGTGCTGTCACTATTAATAGGATGACATTCTTTCTTCCCCCACAAGACCACACCAGAAACACAGGCGAAGGCGACCAGTTAAGGGAGCCTGGAGTCGTGCCAGCTCTGCCAAATCCCAACTCTGCGGCACAGGGACTCCTCCAAACAGATCCTGGGACAAGCTCTCACATCCCAGACTTCCCCATAGCTCTCAGTGATGCATCTCTAGTTCCTTCTCCTGCAACAGTACATCATTAACTTTATCTGCTGAAATAGCAGTGGTTGACAGGATAATCTAAGGATACAGCATCACCTTGCATTTTCTATTTAACATGCTTAGCTGTGTTAGGGTACCTTTAAATTTTATTTATTTGCTTTCTGAAACAACCAAGAGCTCTCATATGCAGCAGAAGGCCCCTGAAGCTATTACTGTAATGTGATATCTGCTCATAAATGTCAATATACCAATTTTAAAGGTATTAAAGCTGCTGTTTAGTCATGGTAAAATAACCTTATACCTTCCTCACCTCCATTACAGACAGCAGTACAGTTAAATGTGAGCAATTCAGTTCAGAATTTCTGCAAGAGACAGTGAAGCAGAAAGCTCACCAACTGCAGGCCAGCACATAATTCCACCACAAACACAAGTAAAACAGGCAGGGGTACTGCGTGAGATCTACCCAGCCAGTCACCCAAGGACATTTAGACCCTTTCTCTGGGCAGTTTTTAAGAGACCACAGGGTCAGCATGCAGTCTTCCTTCTCTTTGGCATGGGTAAGCACGAAAACTGATCCCAGCCAGTTCTAAGGCAAAAGAAGGGATCTCTTTTGATTAAAGCACATAACTATTCTGTGTTCAGAGGTCTAGATTGTACGTCTGTCATGTATTTCCTGAGTGGCTGGGAATAAATTACATCAGTTCCCCACCATACTTCCCTCCCTCCTCCTCTACCTGAAGTAAAAGCACAGTGGATAACTTGAGCATCGGAGAAGCACATGAAAGTTCCACTTCCTTCTGTGTTTATACAGGAGATTACTATGCAACTGAAAGTTCACTTTAACAAATGGTGCGGAACCTGAAACTTCAAGTACTCCAGGAATGTCCGCTGTAGCTGCTGAAGGAATATCCAGGATATTGTCTCAAAAAAACCCCAAGCGTTAATTAGAGAAAAGATACTTGGATTTACAACAGGTTGAGATTTTAACACAAGATTCACAACCAGACTGAAATCTACTAGCTGAGCTTACAGATAGGAAGAAGCAATAGAGCAACACAGGTGGGAAAAATAAATAAACAAAAAACCAAACAGGTTTGATGAGAAAGGATACCTTGCAGAGAAGCACACATTTGAAAAAAACAGTTTGAATGTCAGGCACTTAATTAGAACCACTAAAGAAAGATGAAATCACAGAGACTGGGGAGTGGAGACTTCCCAGAGTCCTTCACAGGATTTGCACTTTTGAGGCACATAAGGATTGGATAGAGGTATGGATGGAGTAGGCTTCTCTGCACTTTACTTAGGAATTGGTGCAGCTAAGTCCTCTCTCTGATGCCCTCAACTGTGTGGGCATGACGGGTGTTGACATCTCCCAAAGGTTCTTCTATGGCCTCTTGGTTGACCTTGCATCGCAGTTGTAAGTGAAGGATGAAATCTATGGGAAGATTGGGAGTTAGGAAGAGATAGTGGGACAGTTCAGAGGGAAGCAATCTACTGAAGGTGAATTTACAGAGGAAATCGGAAGATGAGGAAGAAGAATATGGCTTAAATGTGGAGAATGATGTGGATAATTTCTTTAATTAGAACCCTTATCAACATCATAAAAAAGCTAAAGAACCTCTGTAATTCTCACCTGATGAACAGTAACCCAGATTAAATGTGTTCTCTACAGATGTATTATCCACCTGAACAGGAAAGACCCCAGCGCTTACTGCTGAAGCACAGAGGAGACACAAGGCACTGACTACTCTTCACAGTGGTAGGTTTATATTTCTGCAAAACTTCTGAGGGATCTGATTGAGAAAAACCGTCTCATATAAGCTGCCATACTTCATATAAGAGTGCAGAGATTGCTAACTGAGAGCAAGCACATTCACCTCTTGGTACATGCAGAAACAGGTCACTTACAAGGTTTTTTTTTTTGAGAAAATGGATGTTTACCTTCCATGAAGGGCAAGCGGGTTTTTACATGTCATTCATTTTCATACATTCACTCACAAAGGCATTTTCACTCCTACTATATATCCCACAAAGAGCACAGACTGCAAGAGCTGCAACATGCACAGTACAGAGTGGGGTCAACCTGTCCAATCTTAGACATGCAGAAGACATAAAATCGAGACATTCATCACAAGTTCCCTTTTTAACTAACAAAGACTCCAGTAAAGAGCAATTTATCTCATCCTACAGTAGTTGTCTCCAGAGGCCATTCCCCTGTTCTACTTCTCTCCACTGAGTCCAAGAGCACAGAGCTCAGACAGCAAAAGGACAGTAAGCAGCCCACCTACTTAAGCACCTTCAAAAGTACCATCCAAGCCCACTGCACAGAAACAAGCTGTAAATTACTGAGCACTTGTGTGTAAAAGCAGCTCTCACTGCTGCGTTTTTCACCCATCAGGCCACCATAACATAACTGGAGATACACAGCGCTATCAGTTTTTTGGGAAGCACAAAACAAATTTAATTAGGCCTTTGAGTCAACAAATACCTCATCATTATTTGCAAACTCTGCTGCACCAATTCCCCCTAGAATTATTTTGATTACTGCAGTAGCACATGGTAGTGGGCTACAGCTATAAGTTCAGCAGCATTTTGATCTTTACATACCCCTATATGTAAGGGTTTATAACTCAGTTACAAGTGTTCTCTCTTGACAACTGCCTTGTAAGACAGGTATAGCTGTGCTTCCTGTTAGGTTTTCTACTGATTTTTCTTGAGTAATCACAAAATAAGGAAAAATAATGAACCAAAATAATATTAGGGGGTCCCTGACTCTAAGATACATAAATCCAAGCAGGGCATAGAACACTTTATGAATACACATTAAGACCCATAGGCCTTAAGCTTTTCTGCATATGAAAACAAAACAGCCCAACACCATTAGACAGCTCAAAGTTTAGGGAGCAAGTTTTGAGACAGGTTTATTTTGTTTTGAGCTTAGAGTTTAAATTAGAATCATGAACTCTTGCCCACTGTCATCCCCTATAGCTACTCTCTCAAAATCCCGGGAAGAAGCTCTTGAAACTGCCAGAGCTTAACTGAAATTGTCATATTTTAAGACTTCAAGAATTTTTAACAGTGCCAAATGCAAAAATCCCAGTGCATCAGCTTTGAGATAAACCAGCAAGAGTAAACGATTGCCTTGGAAGTCCTCAGGAAGTCATAAAACAGATTTGATGCAACTGATTATTTTGAGCTGCTGCCATTCTCTTACCTACCTAAGTAACACTCTCCCATTTCACCTCTGTCCTCTGGTGAAGTTGTCAGGTGGAGGAACTACAGCCAACAAATCCATACCATGGACTGGGTACAACATAAGAAGATGGTAACCCAAATATTAACACATAAAACTGGCACAACTTTCAGAGCCATGAAATATCCAGTGATGCTAAGGGGAGCTCCATGGACAGACATACTGAAAGGAAAAGCCATTTTGGGGGAAAATACATCACAGAGTGAGTAGTCAAAGACAAAGTAGAGGGGTGTCACAGATGGACATGTGGGCCTGCATTTCCATGTGCAGAATGTTTCCTTCTAGAAAACCTTTGGAAGCAGGTACAGAGTGGAGCAGCACCACACCTCTAAAGGTGCAAATGTACGGTGCCCAGAGGGGTCTTTTAGGACTTTCTCGACTAGGGTGTTGAGAAGAGCATTAAGCAAGTGGACCTTGCCAGCAGTCACAGAGCCAGGGAGCTACTGGGGTGCTCAAGGCACACAGGGGCAGGGGAGGAAGCAGACAAACATCCGTGGCACACCACCAACAGCCCCAACAGCCAAATCCTGACCACAGCCCACAGCAGACCTTCTCCAGGGGTAGCACTACCTTGCTCCACAGTGAGTGGCCATAGCTCATGTGGCTCCTTCAGCCACAGGTACAAAGCCATGAGTCACTGCAATCCCTGCACGGAGAGCAACTGTTATCAATGCGCCATGGGACAGCTCCAAAGGGAGGTGACAGAAACATACCAGATAAGCCCTACAATTCCAGTATAACTGCATCCATATTAGGAGTTTTACCACGTTAGCTGTTTTATTGCTAGACAGGCCAATCAGGACCTGTTGGCACTTGCAGTGTCCTATTTGTACAGTGATAATGACAGCCACAGTGCCAGAGCAACACGGGGAGGTGCGGCTCCGGTGGGAAAGAAGCATTTTGTCAGGAGTGTGAAACAATCTCCCCCAAAAGACATTCCTTATTTTGGCACACAGTCACAACACAGCTAGGCAGGCTAAGAGAGGCCTCCTCAGCTTGGGCTGAAATCAGCACAAAATCCTGTATCCATGAACATTACCCTGGTGTGCCCAAAGCCTGGCTGACTAGTAAAATGCCATGGCTAAAAGCTAATCTCTTTCATAATATGTATGTTTTTAATACAAACTATATGTGCTAATATGTTTCTACTAACAATTACGGTGTCCCTTACTTTTTCTTATATTAAGCACTTCCCTGACCTCACACTGCTTATTATTCCCCACAACTATGAACAGTCCTCTAATTCATTCTCCACATTTAAGCCATATTCTTCTTCCTCATCTTCCGATTTCCTCTGTAAATTCACCTTCAGTAGATTGCTTCCCTCTGAACTGTCCCACTATCTCTTCCTAACTCCCAATCTTCCCATAGATTTCATCCTTCACTTACAACTGCGATGCAAGGTCAACCAAGAGGCCATAGAAGAACCTTTGGGAGATGTCAACACCCGTCATGCCCACACAGTTGAGGGCATCAGAGAGAGGACTTAGCTGCACCAATTCCTAAGTAAAGTGCAGAGAAGCCTACTCCATCCATACCTCTATCCAATCCTTATGTGCCTCAAAAGTGCAAATCCTGTGAAGGACTCTGGGAAGTCTCCACTCCCCAGTCTCTGTGATTTCATCTTTCTTTAGTGGTGCTTTTCACAGATTTCCCAATCAGCAGCAAATTAAAACCAACACCACTGAGGTTGAATTGTAAATATTCATTACACTCAGAACAGCAAATTTCACTCTGCTGCAGGACAGCAAAGCCTGGGAGAGCAGGGGAGTGTTTTGCCGACATTACTATCAAGGCCCCAGCCAGTATCTGCTTCTCTTTCAAAAAGCTGCTCTGTCCTTTTTCTAACACTGAAATAGATACCACACAAGTTAGGACTACAGGGTCCCGTGGCCACCTTGGAGGAGACACATCAAGCCTTGCTCAGGACATGACAGGGGACCAGGAATGAGGCTTAGGTGGAGGTATCATGAGCTTCACGACAGCATATTGGCCATTCAGCAGCAGTCCACAGCTTGTAATCAGTGTCATATTTTTTGTGCCTCTATGAAAGTGTTTCACAACGCACCCAAGGCAGAAAATACACTTTGGAAATAATTCTGAGATGCAATGTCAAAATCCCCAAGCCCTCTACAATCAAAGCTGCCTCAAGGTTCCCAAGAGGTATGTACAGCTGGGGGTTTTTTCCTCCTCCTTCCCACAGTTGTCCGATTTTAGAGCCAACAGTATCTTTTCTTGAGCCTGTGCTAACCTGAGAAATAATCAGGCACCCATAACGTTACAAACGTAAAGTATTTGATAAGAGAACTCTTGTGCAAAGTTATGAGATCCCCTCCCAAACCCACCTCTCATTCAAGCAATCTGAATTCTTTCCACCACTGTGGGCTGAGACCCAAAATAACGATGCAGATAAGGATCTTACTGTAACTTTGACTACAGTCAAGCTCACATTGTGCAAGTCAATGCTATTGAGCTTAAATATCAACGTCATCCAAACTCTGGTGGAACCAGAATGTACAGTCAGAAACATAAAATAGAAAAAACAAAAATACCACTTTCTTCCACAGAATACAGATCTCAGGAAGGTAGGTGTACAACGTACTGGGCTAAAATCACTCTTGCAACAGCAAGTACCACTTGAAAAGAAGATGACTGGAATATAATGTGTATATACAAACACATGCTAGACCACATGAGAAAAGTCAGCTAGCACTCTAGTCCAAAAATTTATACTAAAAAATGTATATGCTGAAGGCAAGGAAATGCCAAGGGTGAGCACCTCTTGTAATGCTGCATTGCCTTTGGGGATGTTCTTCTACATCATTCCCTTGGGTGGGAGGTGCAGACCTGCCATCATCACAGAGACCAAAAGAAGGATTTCTGCACACTATCAAGCCCAGGCTCTGGCGCTTGGAAGTTGACAACATGCCACCAAACTACATGACATTGCTAGGAGAGAATAAAAATTATGTAAGGAACGGAAGGCATGGTTTTTTCCTTTCTTCACTATCCCAAAATGACTAAAAACCCCTACTCCAGGCCTTACAGATAAAGCTCACCTTCCTCCTGCCTGGTGCAAGAAGAGACCTTGATGGGGAAAACCATCCACCTATACAAGCTCAAGGAAGCTCCTACTATTGCCAAGGGTGAGAGAGCCCACACATGCAATAAGCAAGGAGAGAGTACCAGATGATTTCAACTGAAATTTTATCCACACCAGTTGAAATATCCTCCTATAGAAAGCCGAAAAAGGTTTCTAAGAGTCAGCACAAAACTCTGGGCTGGATCTTGTTACATCCATCATCTCAAAGCCCTGCACACACCCAAGTCCCAGAGTGTTGGGTCCTCTTCCAGTTAGTTCAGAATAAGGAGTCCCTGCCCCAGGAGTTTACAAAACCCCCACATTTTGCAGACAGATGGACTGGGGGAGGAAGAACAAGAGGGACATGTGGTTACCCACAACTGGCACATTGCTTTCTTTTCTCCATTTCTTTTTTTTAATAAAAATAAATATCAGTAATCCCTACTGGCCACCTGCCTAGCTTTTGTATATTTAATTAAGAAGGATTTGGGTGATGGAGAATTGGTCAAAAGTTCAGCCAATTTAGGGGAGGACAGGAGAGTAAACATATAGCTGCAGGACCCAAAAAAATGCCAAGATTACAGCCACTGCCTGGCCCTTCACGATTTCTAAAACAGCAAGGTCTCCCTTTGCAACACAGTCCACAAAAAAATCAGAGGAGGAAGGGAAGAAGTGCAATTCATACTTAAGAGAGCTGGTCTGGACCAGTTCCTGAAATTCAGTGACCGCACAGATCCCCAGTACAGTTTGTCTTTATAGTGATAAGACTGGAATTGTATTCATGTTTAACAAAATCATTTGAATCCACAATGATGTCCCTTTAGCAGTGAAAGAAACAAAGGGGAGAGGGAGGGGAAAAAACACCCTTAACTGAGTTACTAGAGAATACTAACAACTGTCTTATCTTCCTGCCTCCCCCCAACACAGACACCTTGTAAGACAGAAAGTCCATTAAGACAAAAATAGGGTATCCTTAGCGTGGGAAAACATTTAGCCAAGTTTTAGTTTACTTTCAAATCAGCATTTAAACGATCACATCTTACATCACTTCCTTTTATGAGCCAGCAGTTAGACAATACACATCATTTACATGCAGTTTTGGAAGGCTGCAACATAGATCAACAAAAGAAGCCTTCACTATGAATTAACCATTACAAGGCTCTTAGAAAGTCACTCCAGCCTTTGTAGAGGGCAATTAGGAGTATCATCCCTAATTCTCATCTTTCTGGTGCACTCCTCAGAACTCACACAAATACATCCTTCCACCCAAGTCATTGCTGCCACAAGGGAATTATGATGTCTATGTGTGAGATGTAGCAGCACACACACAATGGTTATTTTAAAGTGTTAGATGTCTTTAAAAACAGACACATACAAAAGAAAAGAGAAAGTGACTGAGCAAGTTAACATAGTTCAGTCTCAATAGCAAAATTACAAAGTTTTATGCCTCTTTGAATAATCAGATGATAGAGATTTTAAAATTTGAAAAGTATTAACCAATTGCCTTCAGGTCACAGGTAATTTTTGCATTAAAATAAAAACAAAATTCCAAAAAGCAGAAGGGAAGAAAATGGTTCAAACCTTATCTTGAGACAAATTTCAGCAGTGTTCTCACTTGGTGCAAGCCAAACTTTGTATTAAGCTTACTGCTGGACGTGAAAAGCTAAAATCCAACCGCAGCAATGTTAAAAATGCTTCTCCCACTACTTGCAACAGATCAAAAAAAAAACCCTTAAGGCAGCCGATCACTACAAGTTCCAGTTACACGGCAGCGCGACAGGGCTGACTCGAGAGGGAAGGAAAGGGGCAGCACATGCCTGCTCCATCCCAGCCGCAGCACAAGCCGGTGGCGGGCACAGAGAGCACAGTCGGGCAGGCACAGAGAGCACAGAGAGGCACAGTCGGGCAAGCACGGAAAGCACAGCCCGGCTGACAGCGCGGTCCGTGCCAGTGTCGCTGCCGGTGCCGGTNGAGAAGTTCTGCTTGGCCCCAGGACGAATGAGCCAAACCCCGCTGCCCCTTCCCCTGTGCTGGGCAAAGGTTGCCCCAAAACACCCCTTTCTTTTAGCTACCCAGGGCTGGGGAACCTCCTTTCCCCCCACCCCACCCCCCCCATTCATTCACCACTGTGTAACAAGCTGCTCTTGACACAGAAGGCTCCTTCACGCAGGAGAGGCGTAAGCAAGGTTATGAAGATGAAAATAATATAAACTCTATAGACTTCAGAATCATAGAATCACAGAATTGTTTGGGTCCGAAGTGATCTTCAAGATCATCTAGTTCCAACCCCTCTGTCATAGGCAGAGACACCATCCACTAGACCAGGATGCACAAAGCCCTATCCAACCCAGCCTTGAATGCTTGCAGGGATGGGGCATCCACCAAGTTTTCTGGGCAACTTGTTCCTGTGCCTCACCACCCCCACAGTAAAGGATTTCTTCCCAATATCTAATCTAAACCCACTCTCAGTTTAAAGCCATTACCCCAACTCAAGCACAGCACCATAATACTTAGTATTTTTACCACCTCACTACTGAGGTCCCAGGCCCACAGTAACACTCCATCTAGGCCAACTCATCTAATGCATAAAATCCGGGAGTAACTCCACTTGCATTTAGGTGCCAAACATCCAAAGGGCTGCCTTCACATTTCATACATTTATAAACACCTACATATAGCTAAATAAATAGATAAGGTAGAACTAGCTACAGAAATATTTCTAGCCAGATAGATGAGCTATTTCCAGCTAGCTCAGCTAAGGCTGAGAGAGGAGAAAAACAGGACTATTTTCTGCTTTCCAACAGGTTGGCACAGTCCCCACGCCACCGCTGCTGGAGAGCAGAGTCCCCAGGCAAGCGAACGACCTTCGGCATCATCGGCGGGTGCATGAGCTAGACAAAGAGATAACGTCATGCCCTCCCCGCTCCCTCCGTGTCCTCCCCGCAGTGGCAAGTAGCCAGCCAATCCCGCTCCCCGGTGACATCATCGCTGATGCCTGCACACGAATGTGGAACTACATCAAACTACATCGCGGAGCTCGGCTCCTCAAAAGCAACCCACACCCCACCCCCCCCCC